>OVBB01000037.1:0-80949 GCA_900406415.1 Isatis lusitanica
CTTTTGCAATTGACCAAATAGATGAGGTCATTTGGGAAAAGCTCTCTTTAGACTTAACAACACAAGGTATATATTTGCCTCATCTACAAATCATCCAAATCTATAAATGATATTTTGACATCTAATAAAAAAAAATATAGCATTGTTCACATGTAGGTATAATCAATGTTTGTTTTAACATATCACATTTGAAGCTATAATTTAATATCTTCACTTTTAACCTTTTCTTGTATTTTACTTATGTTTTACTTATGTTTTGCTTATATATTATCTATTTTTGTTATATTTTTTTTTAGTTATTTCAAATTTTCTTCAGTTTGATATTTGTATATCTTCAAAACTTTTTCTTTCAAGTTTGTATTCTTTATATAAAAATAAATTATCAACTATCAATTAATTTAATTTAATTTACTCTTTATATAGAGAACAAGTTTGTAATACACACTGACTTGCATAAACTAAGTCCCTATAAGCAAATGAGGAAACCTAATACAAAAGTAAAATAAAAAAGCATCTATTTAGGGAACTTATCCTCTTATTAATAACTAACCACTATTATTGTTAATTTTTACACTGTTTTCAGTTTTTGTCATTTAAAGTCGCATGCAATTCACGTAAGTTAATAATATATGTGTGTTGTATTAATTTTAGATCATTACACAAATAGCTAAGACCATCTTTCTCATTCAACTCACATACTAATCATCTTCCGTTGATAAGATCACAAACGGAAAACAAAGAAAAAGCTTTATTGCTAGAATTTTCACTCAAACTCTTAACATATCCTAATACATCCATTTTTCCATGTAGTAGAAATTTGAATTGAGTTAAATATTTTACAAAGAGTTTACTTCAAGGTCCATAACACATTCTAACTCAAAATCTAATGAAACAAAAAAAAACTAAAAATAAATCATGATTAGTAACATTTTTGATGAGTTAAACACATAACTCAATCTTACCACATAGTAACTCATGTCACCAATATATATATATATATATATATATATATATATATATATATTGATAAAGTAAAAATTATTTTTAGAAATATAACTATGTGATGATGTTTGCCGGTCTATATAAAGCATATAAAGACTGAAATTTTTATATAGAACCTTTTTCTGTCACAAATTTTATATTGAACCTATAAAATATTTGTAGTGGACAAATAAAAAAGATACAGAATTATCACTATTTGGATTAATTTTGTTTAAAATTTATCTTTAATTTTATAATTTTTAGTTGATAAATTTTATAAATTTTAGTTTTATGATTTCATAGTTTTTATTTACAGGATTGTAGAAGAAAAAAATAGTATTTTGAAAAATATTTATTTAAAATCCATAAAATATACTAATTGATTCAATACTAAGATATGCATTATTTTTGGCTTTGAGTAAACTTAAAATAATTATTAATTTTATCATATTTTTGCATAATTAAATTATTTGTTTTGGATTTCAATACAATTATTGATCAGATTAATCATTTTATGCCTTTATCAAAAATATTTTATTTTTATCTTATTATTTGTAATAATGATCAAACTACTTAATTATACTCCATGCAATTATGATAAACAAGTAAGCAATAGATCTACCAGAGACTATCTTATCTAGTACGGTAGTACCATACTTATGATAAACCACTATCCCACAACACACCAGATCACAACAGATGGTTCTGCTTACAACACTTCAAAATCTCCAATAAATTTTTACATCAGATTAATTTCCAAGCACTTTCTAGAAATTGAAGCTAGACTTGCTGAAAATTCCTTTAAAACCTTTAATCATTAAGCCAAAGAGCTTCCACAATCATGTTTTGTTTACGACCGAGAACGTTTACAAAAATTAAAGAACTAATGTTTCTTTGCAGCCAAACAAACAAACAAAAAACCTAATCTTTCTTGAATAATGCGGATACAAATGCAAATGGTGACATAACACATTTGATCCAAAATATGAATTATGGGTTAAATCTTCCACATTTGATATTTACAAAACCTTATTTCATTCAAATAAAAAAATTTCTACGAACCAAAAACCAAATCTAACAGAAAAGAATTACAAATAACTCTTTTTTTCTTCCCACATAATCTCTTACTTATAAAGGGGGAAAAACAACAAATACTCAATCAAGAGTTTCCTCCAGGAGAGAGTATATCTTTCACTCCTCCGGTCTAACATACGGCGAAGAACTCATATCAGTACTGTAATACGAATCTTCTCCACCATTTAAATAGTTCTCTTCTTTCTCTTCATCCCATTTCAAAATCTCTCTGACATACTTGAACCCTTCATCCACATTCCCTCTGTCCCTAGCCCGAGCTTGCCACACAAACAGCTTCTGACCCGTGAGTGACGCGTAAAGAAGCTTGAACTTCATGGCCACGTAGAAGTAAGCTTGGTAACCAAGTGACTGCACGTTGTTGGTCGTCCTCACGGGACAGAAGTCGCTGAACCAATCACAAGATGTTAACGGCGCACGGTTCAGCTTCTCCTCGAAGAGATCATACTTGTTTAGTATCAAGATAAAAGGCGTGTCTTTGAAGCACGGATGCTTCACCATCGACTCGAAAAGCTCCTTGCTTTGGACCATCTTGTTCTGGAAGTTGACTGTTCCACTTCCTTCAGGTGTGATGCTGATCTGATCGTAATCACTTAAGCTGATGCAGAAGATGACCGCTCGTACATCTTCAAACATCTCTACCCATTTGCAGCTATCGTTCATCCCCTTTGCGTTTACGCGGATCAGCTGGTACCTGCACAAGGTGTGATAGTAAGTATACTGAAGCGTGTGGTTCAAGAATACGGAACTTGAACGTTATACGATGCTTACTTTGGCTGAGGAGCTGATAAGACGTCAGGGTTCTCCGGGTAAGATTCAGACATTGGACTTTGTTCGTTGAGAGAAAACTCCATGAAAGCTAATCCATTTCCTTGTGTAACGCCTTCTGCGTATACAATATCTCGCTCTGAAGGCTCATACTCGTTGCTTGACACTTCCATAGCCTGCAAATGAAAAACCTTAAGGTTAACGTTTTGAATCGATGTAAAAACGATAAGACAAGAACAGTGAGACCCGAGTTCTTCTGTCTGTACCCGGCTCAGGAAGTATTCTGAAACATCAGGAAGGAAATGAAGCTCGTCTTTTCGTCTGTACGTCGCTTGTATCGCTGGATCTTTCCAAACTTCTTCAACCAAAGGAGCGTATTCACGTGTTGCAGCTGGGAAAAACGCATCGAGATCACCAGTTGCTATGATATCTAGAAGCCAATCCGAGAAATGCTTCAACCTCGGGTTCAATGTATAGACACACTGTGGCGTTGTATTAGCTCCATCCTCGTTTGCTTCCTCACCTGCGAGAGCATTTCAAGGAATCAAGAAACTGACAAACGAAAACCATATTTACTCGTTTTTAAAGAAAAAGAATGGTACCTCCCGAGTCTCCTTCAACGGCGTTTAAACCTCTCATATGCGATAAAGCTTCCTCTTCAAAACGTTCTCTTCCATCGAGTAGGATACTGAGATATCTATACATATTGCTCTGTACCATCAGCTTAATCTCTTGAAGCTCTTCCACCGAAAACTTGTTTCCATACAAAAACTTGGCCTGTTTCAATCAACGATAAGTAACCATCGAATCTACAGATTCTCTCTTTACTTTTCCTACATTACGTTCAATTAAACATTACCTGCTTGAAGATAGTGCTAGTTCCAGACCCTTCGATACCAAGAAGTAGAAGCTTTTGAATCTTATTATGCTCTAGATAATTCGGAACAGTAACATAACTGCTCGGTGGTTGTACCATTCCTCGAGGTTGTCCGTGAGGAACAGGTAACGAAAACAGCGCACACATGAACCTCGTAGATGCCTGTTTAAGCCAAAACCGAAAAAAAACTAAATGATGGTTCTTACAAAAAACAACCAAACTGTATAAGAATCTGATATTATATAATAATAACCTTCTCCCAAATGTTTCCTCGGATATTATTCTGCCCTTCTTCTTCATAACGCCCATCATCGTACACCCAAAAATGAGTATCACGTGGACACTGTACATTTGCTAGCTGAGATATACACACAAGACAATGAGATTATTTTCGGACAAGTGACACTTAAAAACAAGACAATACTCAAAAGAGTTACCTTCAGTATCCTTAACTCAAGCTTTGTGATCTCTCGGCCGTTAATATAAACTTCCGTGTTCCCATTACTCGCGTGCGGACATAGCTTCCCCGTGAAGTTCAAGTTGGAGCTTATGACCCTGTCTGGTTTCTCTCCTTCCTTGCCCCATAGACCAGATTCTTTGTCGTACCAATACCTACCAGGTTTCAACTTCTCAGGCGGTAAAGGACAATTAAGCAACTCAGCCATTTCTTCAGGCTTTAACGGACAACCATTCACAATAAGCTGCTCAGGTCTCAGCTGATTAGCTGCACACTCCTTCTCCGCCTTCATAATCTGTTTCACTTCCAAAGGACTAAGCAACCTCGACAACACCCTCGAATGTTTCCCTAGCTTTGACCGTTTCGATTCGTCAATAGCTTGACCAATACAACTCACACATTTCCTTCCTTCAGGCATCGAACCCATCGCTCTAAGCACACAGTTCCCACAGTACTTTTCATCACAGACAATACAAGTCTCCTTATGTTCCCATTTCGCTTTCCCGCATCTATAACACTCTCTCTTCTTGTTCTTCTTCTTCCGTCTCTTCGTACCCGCCGTGCACTCATGGACTTTCCTCTCCCTCTCCGTATCCGTCTCAACATTGTTCTCCTCCTCTGCAGCGTCTTTGCTCTCGGTCCGAACATGATCATCAACAGGTTTGAATTTCACAACCGGTCTCCGAACCTGATTCCCGTTTTGTCTGTGAGCAGAGACCGGTGATACAGAAGCTGAGCCAGAGGATGATTCAGGGTTGTTATGCAACACAGAGACCACGGACTCAGAGCTAGCTGGTGAGCCTCTAGGGCTCTGACCTGAAGAGCTTGTGACTCCTCCGGCTATACGAGAGACAGGCAATGGGATCGGATTGTTCACTCGAGGATTAACATCAACAGGTGAAACTCTAGGGACTTCGTGTAAAGGAGTAGGACCTGTGTACTCCATGGCTATGGAGTAATCGAATTCCGATGGATTTTCCGGTATAGGAGCTCCCGGAGGAAGCATCTTCCTCACCATTTCTTTCCAGCTTTCTCCTTCTTCTTTCTCCATAACTTTTACAAAACGAAACTAAAAAAAGAGAGCCACCAAAGATGTGTTGTATCCCTAAAACCCAAGTCTTCAGATCACCATGTGATATCTTCTTCTAGATTCAGACAGCTTTCTGGTTAAGACACGAAGACGATAGGAACAAGAAAGAGTTAAGATTAGGAATATGTGTTAACAAATTGGATTCAACATCATACCTATATAATCAAAGTCAAATAGCCGGCAACAAAAATGGACGTTTCATGAGATATTGAAACCTAAAAGGGAAAATGTATTTTAATGCCATTTTGACAAATTCATGGTCAAATCAATTGTCTGGAAAATAATTCAACATCTAACCAAACCCACTTGGTAAAACAAATCGAGCAGCCACAGAGAAAAGGAAAGAGAGAAAGAAAAAACCAAAACGAGAAAAGTATTCCGAATCCACTACTGAATCAAATTTGCTCAGAATACATGCAGCCGATTTCAGATCATATTATATTAAAGCAAATTTGCAGAGGAAATTGAAAATATGAGAGAATGAAAACATAATGAGTTGTCTGAAAGAAGAGAAAAGCCACCAATTAAAGCTAACAGAACAAAATCAATCTTTTGTAAAAGAAGATGAAAAAAACTTACCTTTTTCTAAAGAGAGAACAGAAAGTGTGGAGAGAGAGAGATAGACGGAGAAAAAGTCGAAGCTGAATCTGAGAAGACGAACTCAGAACAAGTTAGAAATCTGTTTTGATTCCTGTGATTCTTGTTTTGTATTTCCGTGGGAAAATCAAGAAAAAGCCGAGAAAATCTGGAGAAAGGAAACTCCAGAGAGACGGTGAAATCTATAGAGAGATGAATCGAAAAAAGGACCCACGAGTCTTACATAGTTCGTGACGATGGAGACGGGTTTGTGTGAGAGCGCGTGGGTCTACACGCCCCACTTTCTTGCGAGTGATTCACACTTTCACGACCAATCTAATAATTTGGTTCCTACACACCCTCTATCCTCACGCGTCTGAACGCGCGTGCGTATCACTTATCCCATTAATGTGCAATGTAATAATTACTATTCATTTATTATACTAACACACTCACACAGTCACTTCACACGCTTGAAACATAAAAAAACCATATACTGATATACGGTTAAATCTTCTTAACTTTGTTTTTTTATCTTATTATTTTGTCAACGTTGAATGTTGTTAAATCATATCCACTTTGAAGAATAAATCATCTGAAAACCGTTGAGAAATAATTAACATTAAAATAAAAGAACTGCATATGCTAATATGCGCATAAGTTTTGTCCGGAAATTCTGACGTTTTTATATTTGAAATTTAAATCAGAAGAGCATGTGAGAAATGACATTATTGTGGTGTGACGTCGTTGGCCTTATTATTTGTTCTCCTCTGTAGAATCTTCTTCATTCACATCTATAAGTGAGTGGATGGATCTTCTAAGCCATAACGATAAATTTTTTTTTTTTTTAGAGGATGGTTAAAAAGAATTTGAAAAGCAGATATGATTTTTTTTTTTCCTTTTTTGGTAGTGGAGTTCAAATGTTGGCATAAAACAATAGTGCGCCAATTGCTATCATAGTCAAATTTGTTTTCAGTAAGAATTGATGGCCGACTCATCCTGTTACTTTAACAAATAGAAAGAAAAAAATGGAATTTTATAAAGTTATACATCATAATTGTGATATTTGAATTGACAGTTCTATTTGTAAGATGCTTTCACAGTTTCCCTTTTTGTTTTAGCTTACAGAACCCAAATGTAAATCTGATTTTTGTTGATAAGGTTTATGAATTATTTCAGTTCTCCACCATTTTGTGAGTGGACTCATTTGTCAAAAAAACCATGTTTTTGTTTCAGACAACAATAAAAAGCCCAACTCAAGTTTAGGTTGGTTTGGTTAAGAATAACCAAACCGAATTGACCCAGAATGAAATCATGTTGGGTCCCAACAACTGACATGACATAAGAGAGAGAATCCAAAGTACACTCTCTCTCACTCATCACAACTTATCATAACTCTTCAAATTTTTACTTGTGGCTCAGATTTTCCAGGAAAATCTCCCCGGGATGAGATTCGAAACCCGTCCCTAACACAACTCTATAATCTTTGTCCGATGATCAGAGAAAGATTCTAAAGTTCTAGAATTACTAAATCCCTAGTTTCTTAATGGTGACGAGGTCAGGATGATTAAGTCACCAGTTCTACAGTCTCTATTGGCTTCTAGAGACGATGTAATCCATAACCCAGAAGTCAATAACGTCAGAGCGAAAGAGCAAGAGTGTTTACACCTCTTGAAGAAATGCAAGAACATGGAAGAGTTCAAGCAAGTTCACGCCAGGTTCATCAAGCTCAGTTTGTTCTGCTCTTCTCAATTCTCAGCGAGCAGCGTTCTCGCAACCTGCGCTCACTCGGGATGGGAGAACAGTATGAGCTACGCAGCGTCGATTTTCAGAGGGATCGATGATCCTTGTACCTTTGATTACAATACGATGATCAGAGGGTATGTTAACGAAACGAGTTTCGAGGAAGCATTGTGTGTTTACAATGAGATGGTAGAGGAAGGGATTGAGCCGGATCATTTCACGTACCCGTGTCTTCTCAAGGCTTGCGCTCGTTTGAAGTCGGTTCGAGAAGGGAAGCAGATTCACGGGCACGTGTTTAAGCTCGGGTTTGAAGCTGATGTGTTTGTTCAGAACAGTTTGATCAATATGTATGGAAGATGTGGTGAGATGGCACTTTCTTCTGCGGTTTTCGAGAAACTGGAATCTAAAACAGCTGCTTCGTGGAGCTCAATGGTCTCAGCACATGCAGGCAGAGGAATGTGGAGTGATTGCTTGATGCTATTCCGTGAAATGTGTAGAGATGCGAATTTGAAGGCGGAAGAGAGTGGAATGGTTAGTGCTCTCTCGGCTTGTGGCAACACTGGTGAACTCAATCTAGGAATGAGCATTCATGGCTTCCTGCTGAGAAACATAAGCGAACTCAACATAGCAGTCCAAACTTCACTTGTAGATATGTACGCTAAATGCGGATGCTTAGACAAGGCGTTGCATATATTTAAGAAGATGGAAAGTAGGAATAATCTGACTTACAGCGCAATGATCTCAGGACTTGCCTTGCACGGAGAAGGAGAAGCAGCTTTGAGGATGTTCTCAGAGATGACTAGAGAAGGTTTAGAATCAGATCATGTTGTGTATGTCAGTGTTCTCAATGCATGTAGCCACTCTGGTCTTGTCGAAGAAGGCCGTCGAGTCTTCGAGGAAATGTTAAAGGAAGGTAAGGTTGAGCCAACAGCTGAGCATTATGGCTGCCTTGTGGATCTTCTAGGAAGAGCCGGTCTGCTCGAGGAAGCCCTGGAAACTATCGAGACCATGCCAATTGAACAAAACGATGTTGTCTGGAGAAGCTTCTTAAGCTCATGCAGAGTTCATCAGAACGTTGAGCTAGGGAAGATAGCAGCTCGAGAACTGCTAAAGCTAAGCTCACATAACCCAGGTGACTATTTGGTGATCTCTAACATGTATGCACAAGCTCAAATGTGGGAAGATGTAGCCAGAGCTCGAACAGAAATGGCTATCAAGGGTTTGAAGCAAACTCCGGGTTTTAGCGTCGTCGAGGTAAAAGGTAAAACTCACAGGTTTGTATCACAAGATCGGTTTCACCCACAATGCAAAGAAATCTACAAGATGCTAAACCAGATGGAGTGGCAGCTAAAATTCGAAGGATATTCACCAGACATGACGCAGATATTGCTAGATGTAGACGAAGAAGAGAAAAGAGAGAGACTAAAAGGGCACAGCCAAAAGGTGGCTATTGCCTTTGCACTATTGAGTACATCTCCAGGGTCTGTCATTAGAATAGCTAGAAACCTGAGGATGTGTAGTGACTGTCACACATATACAAAGAAAATCTCATTGATCTACGAAAGAGAGATTGTTGTAAGAGATAGGAACAGGTTTCACCTATTTAAAGGTGGGACTTGCTCTTGTAAAGATTATTGGTAGTTTTTGGATTCCTTCAATGTCCCTACTGTTAAACTCTTGCTCCAGCGTAAAGATACCAATAACAGAAACAGTGAACAAAAAGCAAACGCAAATGAGAATATTCTAAATCAAACCTTATTTTTATTTTTTTTCCGCGAGTTTTTCCAAAGAGTTAAAAGACTTACAATGGGTGAAAAATGCACGGTGAAGTGCTTACACCAAAGAAATTTAGCACCCAAGTCTATATGCAAAATAGTATACTCAACCAAACTTGGTGATGCGCCTAAATCATTGGACACTGCCAAACAATGTTGCTTACTCGAGATGAACTGATGCGACGCCTGAAGTAATACCTGTGGTGCGTGGATCACCACTTTCTAGGCAAACGCCGTGTGGATCTTCTTTCACCAACAAGGCCAAAACATTGTGTGTACTCCACGCCTGGGTCAGTTTGCTGCCAGAATCTCCTAAAGTAATTGCAAATATGGCATCGAATCCACCAGCCCCGGGAACACCAGCAAGTAGAACCCCTTCAGCGTTCATAGTAGAATCCAAAAGTTGAGTTTGGGTTTCAGGTTCGATCTGCGATTCCATGGTCACTCAGGTCAATGAAGATGCAAAACAAGTCAAATTGTTCAAAATGCGTGAATTGGAGAACCCTTATATCTATCTATACTGTACGCTGAGTAGTTTCTGCATCAGCACAAAATTATCATTCTCAAATGGTCAATTGAGATATGAAGCTGAATAAAGCAATAACTTACCGGAACACCAGCAGCCTCACCCATCTGCCGCATAAGAATCCTGATCCTCGACATAGCTTCTCTTGCCCCTAAGAGTTCTCCAATAACCGCTTCGTTGATTGGTTCAGCAGCATGTAGCACCCACTGAACATCAGATACAAGAGGCAAATGAACCAAGCTGCTCCTTGATGTAAAATATCTAGTGAAATCAAATACTCAGCAAATGGAAAAAGTACCTTTTCAGAAGTAAGCACACTACAAGACTTAATGATTCCTAGATAAACATCCCAGTGGTCTTTGGCTAATTTGCTCAGATTGTTTAGCTTAGTTTCCAGTTCCAAATTTGCGTCTGACAACTTTTGCCAATTTTCTCGTGCCTTCTCGGGATCAGACATTTGCCACTTATTTACAGCACCTACCATGGATGGTGTGGAGGATCCACCACTACCAGGTTCTCCAAGGAACTATATAAGACAACATTTTTTTTAGTACAACAGGTTACACAGAAGTCAAGGAAATAAGAAGTTCGTGAGGTTCACATCAGGTTTTTTAGGTAAGACTTTAGCTCTGATTGTTTGCTTACAAGATTCATCAATGGCGGTAAAGAGAACTCGGTTCTCTCATGGTCCCATTTTCCCTTCAAAATGCCGCCAATGACTTCATGTAATGGCAGACCCGTAACTGCAACCTGCAAAAACTTGGTAGTCAGTATATTCCCATCCTTAGCGGAAAATTTATATACAATGAACTACTCATTACGAACCTGAGCAAAGGACAAGACTTCTGGAGAGAAGCGAACATAACGCTGACTCCCATAGACGGCACAGCTGACATCAAACCCACTTCCAACCTTCCCTTGTGCAAGACAATGAGATGTTTGTGCTATCATATGGATAACATCTAGATCAGAACAACCAAACTGTCCTTCTTTACATGGATCAGATAGGTCAACCACTCCAAGATAATGCAACAGAGCTGCAACCACAGCTGTCGTCATTGCTGCAGAAGAACCTAAGCCAGTTTTTGCTACTTCAGGCTTGCAATTAGCACCATTTGACTCGCCTGCGTTGAATGTGATTGATGCAAAAGGTGCAAGGGTACCCAGAGATTCTGGTGTCAATGGAAGCCCAAGCGACTCTATCTATCAGGGTAAAAAATATTATCAACACTTTGTACAAGCATTTTAAGAGGAAGTATCTGGATAATCAAAGGATAAATCAACAAAATAGACAGTTTTGAGCAAAAAAAAAAAGATAAAGCACCTGATTCCGGTATGAATAAAAGTCATTGGAGCCTAAGATTGTGATATCAAGACCTGCAAAACCGATTCAAAAGAAACAGTTATACATCCATCTTCATTTCAGGGAGAAAAAGAAACAGCGGTTGGAACTTGGAAGTTTGCCTTGTAAGAAGAGTTTATGCAATGCTTCTTTTCCCTTTCCGGTTGCCAAATGAGCAGCAGCTATGGCATACTGTATAGCATGCTCTACAAAGGGGTTTCTTGAATCGCTGAATTTTTTTCCCAGGCAAAAAAAGGTTTCAGTATAACTTATGATATTCCTCCATCACCTATATTATAACTTATGATATTGAAAAAGTCTTTGGGATCTTGCCTTGAAGACACACACTGAAGAGTCAAATGTTTGAGTGACAGTTTATACATGCTTTCTCTTGAGAGCTGCGGTGATGTTAATTTGACATCTGTCCATTGCTGGAAAAATAAGTAAACAAACAAACCACCAATTGTTTCTCAGCCTTCTCATACAACAATACTACTTCCCAATAACACAGAAATGAGAAGAAGATGCATGTTTGTGGAGGAAGTACATACCCAAGCCCAACTCTCAGGCTTGACTTCTTCATTGATCGGCTTCACAATCGCGTAGAACCGTGCATTTGTACTCAACACAAGTCCTGTGTTTGGCCTCTCGAGTATGAGGTAGCCTCCAGTCATCAACACCTTCCCAGGAGCAGAAGCAACACTGTATCAAAGAAATTTGCATCACACAAAATTTCTAGAAAAAAGATTGATACAATGAAGAAAAGGGGCGCCAAAGTTAAGACATACAATCAACACGAATACGAGCTTAAATCGAAAAGAAATTCTCGTAAAGATCAACGGAAATCGAGTAAGCCATTTCGCAGATTCATCAGATAAACTGGAAACTGGAGAGAGTCTTCGAGATATCTAATAAAAGACAGCATAATATCCCGAGGGAGAAGAACTTACACAGCCATTTTCCAAAGAGTGACAGAATCTGATCGCTGATCAACCCAAAAATCACCTGCGATCAAACAAATTGCAATTCCTTTGAAGCGAAAGCGAGATAGAATCCAATCGCATGCAAATATTCAACGTATATACGTACATATACACATTCACAGAGCTCCAATACACATGTATCGTATCTATCAAGAACTCGAGCGACTAAAAACAAAAAAAAACTCGCCGGATTGCTTTCGTAAATATGAACAATTCGTTGGCGGAGTATTAGAAACTTACAGAGAACCTCTGTTCGCGATACGATATCGCCGGAGATGATCGGAAAAGTTGCAATCGGCGGGAGTAAATGAGCAGCGGGACGAGCAATGAGTAGATCGAGTTTGGACTCAGGCACAGGGAAAAGAAGAAGAAACAATGGAAGTGAGAAGGTGGTTAAGGGATATTTATGGGTTTTACCAGTATAGTGATGAGGGTAAAATAGGAACTTTAAATAAAATGAATTAAAAGCGATTTTAATATTTTGGATAGTCAAATAAGTTTTTTTCCATTTTTTTCTTTTTGACAGCAGTCAAATAGGTTTTGACTGGTGAGTTTTTGGATAAAACGTTTACAATATCCACTTATCCAATTATCTGTAAAATTGGAAAATGGTGTCTGTGTCTTTCACGCGCTAGTGCTGTGCGTTTCCTTTTAAAATTTTCTTAATCTTGGCTTTTAAACTGGGGCAAATTACTCTAATTGTTTGAGCTCAATTTTTAGCTTTGGGTAATAACTAATAACATAAATGGGCTTTTATTCAGGTATGGGCTTATCGTGGAACCCAAAAGCCTTGTATTTTTTCAAAGTCCAATGTGTATATAGTCGAGTTCTTTTCTACTGGGTCAAAAACTATTGTTAACTTGAACAAAACAAACCAAGTCAACACTGATATTTAATAATATTATTCTAAGGATGCTTGCTAAAGTATAAAACTATTTGTGTTAGTTCGTTCTCATCTTTAGCATTTTTCTATTACAGAAATATTTAACAAATTTTGAAACTTTCATTTTCTTCAACAAGACTTTTTTATTATTTTTGGTACAACTTGTTTAAGAATGTTTTGAAAATATACAACATGAATAATTAATTGCGTGAATAACATCGATCTTTTACTTTTACGGTAACTTACATGTGACATTACATTTTTCGTTGATATCAGTAGGCGATGAACATATGAAATTTTTCCGGTTACCCATGTCAACCACCCGAAGAACACAAATCTCGTCTTGAGATGCTTCTTGACGATCTCTCGAAGAAACTTTATTGCAATTAGGACGAATTATCTCACCATATGATTTATTTGTAGACCGTAACATATCATAAGTCCATGCACCTGCCAATGCTCCGATAATTGGAGAAACCAGTGGCGTAGCCACATGGTCCAAGAGGGGGGCAGCTGCCCCTGATGAGTTTTAAAATTTACATGTAAAACTCTATAGAATTTTGATTATCACTATTATTTTTAGCAATTCTACACCTAGTTCTTTGAATATTTTTAATACTGCCCCCCATGAATTTTATCTCTACATTCGCCACTGGGAGAAACTATGTACAACCATAAATCCGTATAACATCCCCAAATAAGTGCAGGCCCTAAGCTTCTCGCTGGATTCATTGATGCTCCTGTGAGTGGCCTAATCAATTTATCAAAAACAATGCATTTTTGATGAAATACTCATAATAATTTTGTAAACAGTATTCTAATGAATTTGGATTAACTACCCGCAGATAAGGATGTCGAGTACTATGGTCGCACCAATAGCAATGCCTGCGAATGATCCGTTGGCTCGTTTATCAGTAGCCACAGCCGAAATAACAAACATCAAGTTGAAAGTTGTGATGAATTCCATTACAAACGACGCCGTGTTGGAGGTTGACGGGTATGTTCCAATGTAAACATCGGCTTTAAGGCTACAAACGTTGTCCTCCAGATGGAACACAAGTCGTAGAGCCTCCGCCGCTAAGGTTGAACCGAGAACTTGAGCGGCTATATACCCCGGAACCTATATAAAGAGATCAATCACAATTTTTATTATAAATATATAATTTATGGCTTAGGTTGGTGTTACCACATTCACCAAAAAATGAAAAGAAAACAAAGGTATATGATATTGGAATATGACTACATATATGAGAGAACATTATGATTTGATTATTGATATTGTTAGTGAACGTGAGTTCATCGGAGAAGAAGATGTAACAGAATGATTTTCTGATTAATTCTCCAAAATGAGTTTACATAGTTCTTATATGCTTGAGCTAAACCGGTATAACAGTCATATTGAAAATACAATAATATGTAAACCATATACTAAACCATATACTCTAATAGATATTGTGAAATCATCAAATGAGTGAATAAAAAATGTGATCATGCATGATGTAAACAATGTAAACCACGAAACGATATAACTTCTCATTTCTTGATCAGCATGTCATGTATATAAAACCCTATATTATTTGTTGGGTGGGTACAATATATAGTAACATTATAAGAAAATAAGAACTGAACTTGATAGTATATTAGTATGGGTTTTTTTTTTGCTTTTACGAAAAGTAGATTTTTCTTTGGTCACCTGTTTAAAAGGGAACTTTCTTGAAGAGGCAAAGGCAATGGAAACAGCAGGGTTGAAATGTGCACCAGAGACATGACCAATTGAGTATATCATAACCATTACGGTTAGTCCCCAAACCAAAGCTATACCAGGAAGTGTCACCGGTTTACCGTACGTTTCATTTACAACGATGGCGGCACAGCCGGCAAATATCAGGGAGAATGTCCCCACGAACTCGCCTATCAGCTAGAATACACAACATATATAACAAATTTTAGTTATAGCTAAAAGTATAAATCACAGTATTTTTAAGAAACTATTTCACATATTTAAATTAATCTACATATTACGATCACTTATAAGAAATCATTACCAAAGCCTTCAAAAATATGTAAGAAAATTTATAACTACGTTGTTTTTTTGTAATAGGAAAAAAACTGTACCAGACCGATCCGATCGATATAGATTGTAATTCCATTTGATTATTACATTTCATAAATGTTGAAAAACTCAAAAGCCAAAAATTCCAACCAAAGTAAAAACTGAACAGCATATGCTAAATCTTGAATCCGAATAATCAATATGTCTTGATAAAGTTAAGGAAACATGTTTATTTTTTTTATAAAGTTAAAGAAAAATGTAACAATAAAGATGCTAAAACATTACCTTTTGAACAAAGGACACGGATACAAGGGGACGGTGGAATTTTGGCGACCGGGAATCACCACCGGATCCACCGTCTTCGATGTCAAAGACGGCGGTTTGTGTCTGAGAAGTAATATCAGAGATCTCGGCCATTGATGAGAGACCTTTCTCCAAAAATGTTTATGGTTTGAATTCTGAAAACTGAATTGGTCTACATCTAGTTTGTTTTTGTTTATATACAAATAATGAAGTTGACTTTTATACTTTGTAATCATACTCTAGTTATTCTCTTCACTTTGTATATATATTTTCCTATGTCTATTGAATATGGTACGAGAGCAACTACATTTCTTCTAATCTATCTCTCATCACATTATCATTATCATATAGATGTTCACAATTTTGTCTTCTATGTTTTAACGGTTGATGATGGTCATATATAACCAGCTTAATTCTCGGTGATGATTACAAACGATTGATTTATGTATAGATGTTAAGCTAAGAAGAAAACAAGATAAGCAAAATGTGTATAATTGTGTTGTTGTGTGGAGAAGGTTAATTAATTAAAGATTTTCAAAGAGACTCATATTTTCTCTGTTTCTAGAGGTATTGGGTTTGTATTCTCTCTCTGTTCTGCTCCCACCATGTCTTTGCGTGCACTTCCCCAAATCGTTCCCGGCTGTTGATTAAACAATAAAAACCATAAATTCTGGTTAGTTACAAAATGTCTACATCATCTCTTTGGTAACCGGTATCCTAAACCGGAAACCAGAGTAATCATAGAATGTTGAGTACTAAACAATACATCCTAAAATGCTTAGTTTAGATGTTTGTTATACCTGAATCTGACCCGACGTAGCTCTCTAGTCCCATCTGCTAATTGTCTGATGGTAATGTAAACGCCGGGCTCGTCTTCTTCGATCCACTCAGCCTGCATTTCACTAGCGTTGCTCATTGACGGTGGTTCATCTCTGGAAGAGGTGGTGGTTCGTGCTGCATCCATTGGAGGTCCTCCATGATGACCATAGTTGCTAGAGCCGCCATAAAAGTGATGCGGGACATTAACTCCTGGAGGTCTGAAGTTGTGTCTTGGAGTCCAGTCTTTGCTCTCTCTCGCTGATTCCATCTTCGAGTAAGTTGAATCTCTCTGCGACTGAAAAAGATAATCAAGACAAGATTCACAAAAGGCTCTTGTCTGAAGAAAGAAGTAGTAATATTGCGAATCGATGTTCCTTTCTTTTTGGTTTTAGGCATATGATAAAAGAGTTAGCTTTTGGGATATATGTGTGTATTACCTGGTCCTCGGATCTAGCAGGCGTTTGAAGAGCTTGGCGGTTAAATCTCTGTACATTGTAAAGCTCGACGATTTTGTCATAATTCTCACCCCACCACCGTTGAGCCTGCCACTTGTCGAACATCTCCCGGCTTTCAAAACAAGACACAAAGTAATGGTTAGTTTCAGCTTCCAATGTCATGAAGGGAAAATATCTGAAGCAGTGAAACAGGACATGCAGGTTCCGTTCTAGTCACCACCTACTGGTGTAGAAAACTTAAAGATCACACACACAGAGTTGTTTTGAGTAGTTCAGTTACCTAAAACGGATACGTTTCAGATCATTTCCTCCATTGGGAAGCGAAGCGAATGTGATATGGACACCAGGTTCTACTTGAGCCATCCACTCTTTAGGCCCTTCATCATCTAGTACCACATCACAAGATTCCCGATCGTTTCCATAGATTGAAGTGAATTTTGGCTCTGACCGTCCAGCTGGATTGTGAGAGGAGTTTGTGAAGTCCCAAGCAGGAGTAGAACCAGCACTTCCACCCATGTAAGGATACGGAACACCTTCAGAAGCATTGTCATAATCTGGGAACGGTCTATGTCCTTTCTTCATGGGGCTGGTAGAGGAACCAGTGCATGGCTTGCATTGCTTATAAGCACCAGAGAATTTCATAGCCATATCTTTAATCTGCATAACACAAGTTACAACAACAAAAAAACGCATTTTAAAACGCAAATAGTGTTGAATAGAACAGTTTTTCACTAAACATTATATGCGTCAAGAGAAATATGCTTTTTAGCCTAAAGAAATAAAAAAGGAGATCTGCCATGATCATTCTAAAAAGAACATCAATAAAGCTATGAGATCTAACATAATTAAAAATGATATATAAAAAGAAGAACTACTTCATCCTGTCTTGTCAGTCTGCGGAACAGAAATCATAACGGACATCTCTTCCTTTTTTTTCCTTTTCTTTTGATTTACTAAATAGTTGCCTCTACTCTTTAAACCCTTTGTTTTACCCCTGTCTAGGTAAGAATCCACTAAAGCTTATTTTGAGAAAAAAAGTATGATTACATCAGTCTTCATTAGCAATATTCATCAAGTCATGATACTCGTTAGCTTTAATCAGCCACTATACTCCTAAAACAAAAACTCAACCGGATACATAAAGTAAAGATATTTCAATCTGGGTTTTAATTGTTTCAGTACTTGTTTGACTTTCATGTCTAGTCACATAGATGGGAAACAAACACTGACATAACCTATTAAAAGAGAGATTGGTGAAAGATTCCAAGCAAGTGAAGTTGCATCTCTGTCTAAACAACAGTGATGAACCACTATACTAATGAACATCAGTCTCACTACATAAAAATCTCAAAGATAAAGAAACGAATATCAGTCAAAATCTATTGGACCGTACGTTTCTTATATACTATTAAAGAGTTGCTTTTTTTTATCTTCTGTGAGATACGTTAATTGGGGTCTGTGTCTTTGGTTTGTTTCACTAGCAAGGCAATTAGGGAAAAGCAACAAAATAAAGTGAAAGCAGAAGGATCAACAAAGAAAGAAGAGAGAAGAGAAGAGAGACCTGTGTGGTTAGGCTTTTGACGGCTTCTTTAGTATTGGGAGTGGTGCCTCCACGCGCTCCATTTTCGACTTCTTCGCCTCCGTCTGCTTTCGTACAAGCTATGCAAGTAAACATATCTTTGCCTCTTTTTGTGTTCTCTCTTTTGCCTTTTCAGCCCTACAAAATCGTATGAAACAGAGTCTACTTAAATAAGCATCACACAACCAAACCTCAACGAATAATAATAATTACAAAACTAAAAGTAGAGAGGGGGATCCACAATCCGACATGTAACACGGTAGATATATAGCTTATGTAATCACAGGGTACAGATTTAATTTATTAAATAAAGGTAAAGGTTTCTTTTCTAACAAATGAAACGGTCCTACAATGAATAAGTAACAGACAAATTGTAAACATTAGTTAGAAGTTAGAACATAGGAAGGGGAATTTGGGTGCCAATTGTCGTTTTATCTAACGCAAACACAGCGCAAAAGGACAAAAGTTGTGACGTATCTCTCTTCTGGTTAGAAAACAACTACTCAAAAGAAAATAGAGACTTGATAAAGTTGGTTTGGTTTAGTTCTAACTCATAAAGAACCAATGCTAGATACTTCAAGAACTTAACCCATTAAATAAATATATTTTTTTAAAAGGGAAAACAGTATTCGAATTCTAAAAAAAAAACATTCCACCATGGTTGGACGTGAGTGATTGGTTACCTCGGAGATTTTAATTTCTGAAGCAGAACAGCAAAAAAAAATGGAATAAAATAATATAAGCTTCTATAATTAGTGGAGTGAACTTGATAGAGACAAAAGTGTTAAAAGATATTTAAAACTACAAGTTAACACTTTTCTTTTTATTAAAACAAAAGATATTAGAACCAGAAAAGAAAGAGAACTTGGGGATCAGAGGATATATCATATGACCCCAGTGATTTTTGTTTTTTTTTTAAAATCACCAAATCCAAACACCTGAAATGGTATAAGTATTTACAAGTTATAATAAATTAATAACAGAGACAAATGATTCTTTAGTCTACTTTTAAGAAAAATGGAATAAAATTAAACAGTGCTTTCGTGTGAAGCAAAGAGCAGCCCCATGCCCATCCCTCAACTAACACACATCAGAATAAAACTTTTTTTTTTTTGCAGTAGCCGAAATTCTTGACATATTAAAACTAAGATTATCTCTATATCTGAGACTCCCCCAAAAGAAAAGCAATACTAAATTGACGAAAGAATCAAATAATACGTTCGGATTCTCCCCGTGTTTAACACCAATCAAGAAAAGAAAACAAAATATAAAAAAAAATAGGAAGACTAGTGGAATCACTGGAAAAGGAAATATTCAATGTTTAAACAAGAGAATGGAATCTTGACAGTCACGTGTTTGGAAAAAGAAAAAGAGTTTGGTTTCTATTTTTAGGGTTTTGTGTGATGATGGACCAATCTAAAGCGTGTCGAGAGCTGAAAGCTACATATATGAATGTTTTCGATACAAAAAAAAAAGCTATAAGAACAAAACAAAAATTGCAGATGGTATAGTAGTAAAAGAAAGCCAATTAATATTCTTCTTAACCACAGAAAACGACTTGCTTTCTTTTTTACTATAGTCTAAGAGAAAAAAAATGTGCATTAAATTTGATTAAACAAAAAAGCATTGAATTTGATATGAATGGAGTCTAATGATGGGTTTTAATAAGTTTTAGCATAACTTACCTTTTGCTGAGAATTTCGATATTGAGAATCTCGAGCTCTGCTTTTATTTCCTCTTTTAAGGTTTAGTCTATTTCCGACGCCGGCACGAGTGGGGTTTGTTCTGTGTCTAAGCCTATATATAGGCCATCAATGGCACGCAGAAGATTAGTAGTGTTACAGACTAATCGTAATAAATGTGAAAGAAAAAACAAAAGGACGAAACAATTGATGATGAATGGGTGAGATAAATTTCGGCGTCTTCTTCTTTCTTTTCAAGTAGTAAACAAAAAAAAAAGCAAAAGTAAACAATAAATTACCGGGAAAGTTTTGAAATGAAGAAGAAGAAGAAGAAACAGTAAAATTTTCCTGGAAAATTAAAAAGCTGTACAAAAATTTTGATTGGGTTTTAAGTAAGAAAATCTGTTTGGATGCTTATAAAGCGGGATATAGAAATCGGAAACTATGAGGAATTTTTGGAAACTTGTTTATCCGATTTTTATCAAAAAAGAACGAAAAGAGAAAGAGAGAAGTGACGAATCGAATCTGTCAAAAATCAAATCAATCAAGTGACAGTGGATGAAAAATGCAGCAGGTAAAGGCAATACACACACACACTTAACAAAAAAAGACTCTCTGATTCTTCCTTTTTTTTCAGAGAAAAAATAGTTTGAAAAGATCGATCGGAAAAAAAACCAGTGAGAAATCTCTGTTTCTTTCTCAATCACTTCTACAGTAGAGAAAACACAGAAACTAAAAAAACAAGCAACGAATCTCTCTGATTTTCTCATTTTCCGATAAATTTTTTTTTTTTTAAAAAGTTTCTTACAAGAAAACTCGTACTGACCTGAAAATGTCGTCGTTTTCGTGCGAAATCGAATCCAGAAATCCCCAGAAATCTCTCTAACAGACTATTTTCTTGCCGGAGAGAAGAAGCTTAAAAATGGTAACGCCCGAAACAAATTTCAAAAGTATAAAAAAAAAGAGGGGAGAGAATTCGGGTTATCGGGTCACCCACGAGCTTACACGAAGCTCCGACTTTTGTTTTGTCTGACTATAAATTATGACGAAGAGAAAGAGAGGAGACAACAGCTCCTCTGGGTATTTATACGTGGAGGAAAGAGAAAGTTTTTTTTAACGGCGTTAAGTTAAATAAAATTATAAAAAAAACCACCGTGAGTTTTAACAGAGAAGCCTTTGGTGTGCCGATGAAAATTGGTCTCGTTAAGAGACGGCAGCGAGGGCCCATGTTGTCTAACACGGTGACGGAGATGGCTTACGTGTGCTGGAAGTAGGTTACGTGGCGGCTTACTATTGGTTCAAGACAGCTGAACCCGGGTCGGGCTATGGTCACGATATATTTGACAGGCCAAGGGAACGGTCGCATCACGATTCGCTTTGTGTGTAGGTTCGTTTCTTTATATTTATTTTAATATGTGTGTACTTTTATAACAATATATTTTTATTTTACATGCAAATATGTAACATATGTTTCATCGTTTTGTCTTGTTTTAGATGTGATCATGTGATAAAAATATTTGTTTCGTCCTTTTATGCTAAATGAGTAAAGAAGTATCGACTGAGAAGAGAACAGATAAGTTAATGATTATAGTGCTCGTGTATACTATATGATTATATAGCTATCTAAGTAATTAAGCTTGTTAGTGATTGTGTCTAGTTGAAGTGCTTAGATAGTGTCTCCATCAAGGATTAATGTTGGCATGGTAGATGGAAAATTGAAGTATGGGATATATACAGCTATGCTATTTGTTTACACATGTGACATGTTTGTTTGTCATGTACGTTTCGTTTATATTTTGTAATTCTCCGACCAGGTATTTATTTCTTTTGTTTTTAACTTGCATATGTAAGTATGTCATACGTTATGCGAGTTTTGCTAAAAATGATTTAAAACAAATTATTCTTATATTTTTTATTTTCACTAACTAAAAATGAAGCAACTGTCATATGAGTTTTATTGAAAAGCTTTCTTAAATTTGGGGTTAATGATGAAGTGTATATATTCGTAATAGAATAAAATAAAACCATTGATGATGGTTGATCATCTGCAGACCAATGATGATGATAATTAGTAGAGATATGTGTTCTAATTTCAATGAACATTATAACAATTAACATAGTAAATCATAGAAAGATTACAATTGAATATATGATATATCTGAATCTTTAATATAAATAAAAAGCGCAGTATTAACTTAGAAATCATAGAAAAAAATAGTTTTGATATAAATCACAATGAAGTTTCGCATGTATAGCGTGAAAGTACGTGTAGTTCTTGCGAGATATTAGAACTTATAGTTATAGGTTATAGATTCATTTAAAAGTATAAGAAAATATGAGGAACAAGCTGCTTGACTTTACTTAATCGTGTTGTTCATCGATTGTTTTTTCCTTTAAATATGTTAAAAGAAACAATTGTAGAAAAAAATCACTCGATTCTGATAAAGATGTTAAGCTAAAACACAAACTTTTCATTATAAAATTATTAAGTATAGCTAGGCATTAGAAGATCCGTCTTCAAAGTCACATAGGCTGACGATATTGTAACGTTAATTCGTGGTTAAGTAATAGGGATTACACATATATATTTCTACTTCCCCTATACATATTTTGTAAACTTTTCATTGTTGTTGTAATTGAAATTAAGCAGTAACTGTATAAGAGCATGAATTCTTAAGTTAAATTTTGAATTCCAAACTACATATGTGGCTAGCTATTGCAAAAGTGGATTTAAGTTTTTGGATGTTTAGAATTTTTCGTCCTAAGCACTTAAATTTGTTTTTGCAAAAACAATGTACTACATGACAAAATGCAATAACATTTACTTGTTTTTTTACTCCAGTACTATATATACACTATTAGACTTGTATTTAAAAAAATAAAAAAGACTTGTTTTCCGTTTGAACTTTGAACCTTCAGTACTATATATATATACTAACCGAACTGTTTTTTTATTGATCGAACTGTAGTTCGAACTGGGAAACATTGAAAATTCGAAGTTGCATAAAAGCATTTAGATAATGTGCAACATGTTCAACGATGCTAAACTTTCTTGAAAAGAAATAAAATCAGACAGAAATATTAAATGTATCTCTTTAGCCCAAAACGTTGGGGGTGGGAACTTAACTTTATTCCTGGGGCTAACCAGTCTTTAAGCAAAGAATGCTTCGAACAGAGGGACAGCAAAACTCCAAATTAAATAAAGATCCAAGAAATATGTGACGATACATATGAGAATAAGTGGCGAGAAAATCAATTCCATATTTTCTAAAACTTGAAAAATTAGTGAAGCTCAGAAAGTCAGAATATATTTCTTGTTTTTTCTTTTCTTAATAATAACTGTTACAACTAAAACTCTAGTAATTTGGAATGAGCTATGTGGTATCTTTATATGTTATAACCCAACGATAGTGGTTCAATCGTTTTATATCGAATAGATTTCTTTTTAAAAGAACATCAATTTATATACATGAAGAAATACACGTATAGTAGACACCATATGGGCTTATACAAAACAAATGAATATGGTTCTAACTTTGATTATAAATGAGATTTAGTTAATGTGCAAGAAAAGTATAGTCAATGTCCCCAAAACACTTCCCATCTTGTCTTACACTATATTTTGTCTTTTGGATATGTTTTACTTATAAAAAGACAAATTAACATGTTCTGCAGCTTTGTGGCTTTTTATTTTTTATTCTTTATGTTCCTTTTTAGACATCTTTTCACTGCATTGTTAGATCACATTCCGTTTTTGTATATAAGAATATATTTAAATATCACAATGATCATGTAAACCAAGAAAAACACAATCCTACACTACCAAATTCGCTTATGTTTTAAAACCACCACAAAAATCTTAAAAGACTCCAACAAATTACGTACATAGTTTGTCTCTAGATGTTCATGCGAGATTTGGTTTTTGCCTTTTTACACATGTTCCTGATCATTTTCAAAACTCTAATAGTGAACAGATTTACACCACATAGAGCACGGTCAATCTCGTTCATGACATCAGTGCGGTACCTTCGTAGAACTTAACACTCAAGTCAAAATGAGCTCGGGACGAGGCTTGATTAGAGAACAATTGCACGAGGCGATCAACGGTTGTTCTAAGATGATAAATATTTAGATTACATCATTGTATGAGAACGAAAATGTCTCCCAAAATACTTCGAACCCCTTTAATGAAGTCACTAATGAATAAGATTTCAAGTTATCGAGTTGTGTGGTAGGGTGATCGTCCAGTTATCAATCTTTCGTACGAGTCATGTGTACTTTGTCTTCAGCGCGGCTATAGCAGCTGGTACGTTGGGGGATCCCTACGGATGAATTAAGTCAAAATCATTACAAAGCATCGTGACTTTTGTTCTCTCTTTCTTATATGTCGTTGGATACATTCTACTTATCAGCAACTAACAAACATGAACGTTCACTCAAAGGGTTTGTAATGAATTCGTATAGTTCAGCATTGAACCAAGTAAACCTGCTGAAAGATTTGATTTCTGGTTTGAGATCCATTTGATTTCTGCTGAAAGATTTTCTTGATAACTTTGGTTTCAAACTTGCTGGAAACGAGTGAGAGAAGAGTTGTTGTTTGGTTATTGCTGAGAGGATAAAAACACAGTGTTGTACTGACTATTCTTTTGATATAACGTACAATAAAATCACTTTTACACTAATCAATGTTATTGTGAAACGTTTATGTTATGTACAAAATGCAGTGGATGGCAGACTAGCAGTGCTGCAACCTTTTTTGTACGTCCAATATATTTATATATTAAACGTAAGTTTGGATACTTCCAAATTATATGAATTTCAATATGTAAATTTGAATAATGGATGTGACTACTAATATTATTAAATGTGTCCGGACAAACAACAATATATTTATTTAGATGTGTAGTGTCGAAAACCTAAAACAATAATATTTGTGTTATTAAACGCTCATACGTTTTGAATAACTTTGTTGGTTAGTTTGCTAATAGTAATAATTTTCTTAGAATGATCGTTTTTAATACGTTTACACTAGTTTTAAAGTCATGGTAATCTATTATATATATATATATATATACACATATATATATACATATTTTTAATCTATTATATATAACTGTAACCGGTTTGAAAATTTGATAAAGAGGAAAAGTTCAGTTTCAAATCATGGGCTACGTACTTTTCTTATGCCTCCCCCTTTTCCTTTCAACTATTATAAAAATTGTTTTAAGTTGAACTGAAATCTTCGAAAGCAGTTCGACATTATACTTTTAGAAAACTGAGCGAGTACAAGTAATATGCATAGAAAATAGAAGAATTGTTATTACTTACTTTGAAAATTTCTCTTTAGTTCAATCGAAACAGTAGATAAAGCTATGTTTACTAGCAAAACTTTTGTTGATTTACAAGTTATGAACGGTACTATCGTATGATCAATGTCTTTGTAATGCCATATGAAAAACTTCCTCCTTCGTTACAATTTAAAATGCCACAAGTATTTGATTATTTTGAAAATCAACGAGCTATGGTATTTTTTCTACGTACATTATTATTTATTTTTTGTTTGAACTGAATTATTTTAATGTTCTTGCAATGCCTTTTCTTTTGTTAAGCTAATTTTCTTGGGATCAAATATATAAGCTGGTATGAATTTACTAACATATTAATAAACGATCAAAGCTTTCAGGGAAGTAAAAAATTAGAGAAATTTTCAAAAAACTTATATATACATAAGTTTGTGAAATCAGTTATAGTAGGTTGATTAATTATGAATTATGAAAAACTACTAAACTTAAAAGAGTTGTTGGGTGAGTAACGAATAACATGGACCCGGTTCTAAGTTAGAAAAGGTAAAGACGTTATCAGGTGATTCCTGCTTCCAAAGAAGATCACGTACAATTCTAATCCCCAAGTTCTTTCCCTATTTCCCAGATTTGCTTAATCTTTTCCTTTAATTTGTTTTTCCCTCTCGAATTTTATTTTATTTTATTGACGGCAATAAAACACAATTATTATCCAGAAAAAAAAAGACAAAGTAGACATAGGGGATGATTGGTTGGGCTGTAGGAGCCATCTTTAGCTTTAATTTCTAGCTACAGCCCAACAAATTACCAATCATGCTTTATTTCAATTTTTAAAGCTACAGCTCCTACAGCAAAAAAAATGGCTGTAGAAGCCTTATTTACTAAAGCAATATTTTAAAGGCTGTAGAGAAAAATATATGGCTGTAGGAATATATTTCCTTTTTTATTAATTTTGTCATTTATTATCTATAGCTACAGAATATACAGCTACAGCAAATATATCTACAGACCAAATTCTACAGCAAATAATATACAGCTACAGTCCAACCAATCGTCCACATAGTCCCAGTTAGCTAGTTTATGCCATAAACAAAAATCTATATAGACCCACGTCTTAAAATTTTAGTATTATAAGTTAGTCTCCGTACATATTTGAGCGTGCTCCTTTATACAAGAAAATATAATGATTGAGAGGTTTTAGGGGTTTGGCTCCGAGTCCAGAACCAAGTCGAGGAGCATGGGTTGTTAGATCTAGGCAATTTTAGAGAAGAAGTCAGAGTATTGGAAAGCAAGTTTTATCTGTTATAGAAGCAGAACTTCAATGTCTACTCCAAGCTATGCAACCCTTTGTCAAAATAAGGTATAAAAAAACTCATACATTGTTCTTCATGTTCAAGACCTTTTTATTGATTATTATGTTCATGTGGGGAATGAATTATAGTTGTTATCTATGATCTCAAGTTCCAATGACTATGGTGTTCACAAAATGCGACAAGAGGAAGAAGAAGAAGAAAAACGGAGGAGGATATAAAGGAGTTCCATACAAGGATTCTTTGAGACAAGACCACCATGGATTACGACGAGATATTGCTGCATATGGCTCAGCTAAGAAACCACCGGCTCAAACATTAAGATCCCTACTTCACTTGTCTACATTCATTTATCTTTTACTAATAGGAAGAAGAAGCACTTGTAGCAAAGAACAAAACATAGTTTGTTGTTGCAACGCTGATATTTTGTTTTTGTCATCGTAATATATAATTGATAAGTTTTTGAGTTATCTTGTTCATACAATGTAGAAACAAAAAACACACACGCGAATACACATAGTTTATGAAGCTAGAAATAGATAAGGGGAGGCAATAGTTTCCACATGTTGGGGTGAGATAAAGACAGAGGATTGTTCACCGAGTCGATAACGGTTCCAGAACTCTTCATCATCTCCAATTCCAAGGAGCCTGACTCTTCTCATGTCTTTTGTTTCTACATTGTAGAAGAAAACGTAAAAGGGTTGAACACAGTTTGGTAAATATTTGGGAGCAAAAATGATTTCACCAGCTTTGTTGGTTCCCGGGGAATTAAGTCATACCCCTCGTACCCTCCCACAAAGCAAAGGGAAGCTCAAATGTTTGCTTGGACCAATCATGATTCTCACGTCCTCTAGTATCCATAAATCAAAACTATGGAAAGGAGCATAAGGGCATCTTACAATCGAAGCTAACTTCCCTTTGTATTCGATCAATATTGATTCACATTCCCAACACACCACAGCCACAGGCGCTTTGATAAAACTCAGCTTCTCATATCTAACATCAAAACACACAATCACCGGATTCTCAGATCGGGTTGGTGTCCAAGCACCTCGATACACGAAACCATTGATGCATATAGCTTTGGTTACACCGCAATAAGACGGGCTGATAACTTTATTGTGCCTCCATCCTCCTCCAAGTGTTGTAACCCTGTGCACTACACACTGTAAGGTGAAGAAACACGAGTCAATGTTTTGAACTGACTATTCACAGGATCGTATCCCAAGTATGTGCTTGCTCCAAGGCCTCCCATAGGTAAGGTGTTGACTTTTCTCGTGCTAGGGTTACAGACAATAAACGGACCAGAATTAGTAACTCCGATTAAGCCATGGACAGAAGTACAGTTGGAGCCTGGAGCCAAACTCGATGAAGGTATTGTCATGTCGAGATTAGTTGCCAAAGACGAACCTTCTTCTTTCTCGTACGAAGAAGAGAAGATGAACAGAAGTTTAGTCGGTGAGAATGGGCCGGGACTGAGAGCAATCATAAATCGTGATGGTTGCTTAGCCAAGGACATGGCGTAGTGAGAATCTACGAATCTTTGGCTTCGGACGATGGAAGACCACATCTTCGACACGCGTTGGAACTTCATCAGAGATTTTGCAGGCAATCTACTCAGTATAGCCAACACTAGATCAAGAGGGATCGGATCTACCTTACTTAGCCTGTCCTCCTCAGCGTCCATGGCTGCTCCCGACAAAACAGGAGAAGATAGATTTGGGGTGCGTGGGTGTGAAGTCAGAGACGATCAACAAGACCTAGACCTAGATTTTTTTGTATATGCTTTGACAACAGAAGAAATAGAGAAAGGCTTTATTTATTTATTTTGTTAATTGTTAATTCAAGACCGACACAAAGTTAGTATTTAAAACCATCACATTCGTTCGTTTGATTTTTTCATTTTCTAATCCAAACAACTTATCTACTACTGGTATCACGTAGAATTTAGGGAAAATTTGCTGTTTCTTTTTCTGTTTTTATTTTTATTTTTATCTTGAATGCAAATGTAAACTTTTTATTGCACATTCGACAAAAATAACTGATGAAGACGTTTATCACTGGTATTAGTTTAACTTTTGGATCTTTTTAAATTTATTCGATTCTATTTCGATGGTGTTAAATCGAACACTTTTTTTTATATAAAGACGTTTATAAAGACGTTTCAAAATATATTTGATTGGATTCAATTTACGATTAGGATTTGTACATTGATTTCGGTTTTTGGAATTCGGAACTACTTTCTCAAATCCCAACATTGAGATCACTTCAACCAAAGCCATACTGTGCCATCTAGCATTGTCAAACCAGAACTAGGACTCCTCTAAAGACTCGGTTGTTTTAACATATAAAAGTATAAAACCAGTACAAACCGAAAATTCCTCGGTTTACAACGGTCATCTCTCCTGAACCAAACCACATTTCGCCCAACAAGTTCTGGTTTAGTTGTGAATCACATATCAGAAACAGACCAAAGGTAAGCTTCTCTTTCCGTTGCTTTATTCTCACTTGTCTTCTTAAACCTATCCTTCTCGTGTCCTGTAAACCACAACAACAGATCAGAGAAAGAAGCTTCTAACGGAGTTTTTCCTTGCACGTGAAAGGCAAAACACATGTATCAGAAAAAAACTTACCGGTACTGCGGTCAACTCCATCCCAATGTCTACCGGGTTTGATTCCATACCGGTTAGGTGCAGCTTCTAATCCTCTTGTTAACCAGCTGTGCTTGGGGATGCTTTGTGGTATGACAAATCCAGATTTTTGCATCTTCTCGTCGTCCCCTAGATCCATAAGAGGTGCCTCGTGCTGCTTTTTCTGCGATGCAGAGATGCAGTGGATATGTTAGGATATTGTTTTAATTAAAAGGCGGTCTTTGTTAGTTATGGGTTTGAAGTAAGCAGAAGTTTCATCAATACCTTGACCAAATGAGCCATTGGATCTCCCCATCTAACTCTTTCTTTCATCATTTGATCAAGCTCGGGATCATCCCTGAAACGGCATAGATAAAACTGTTTAAATAACAACAAAGTAGATAATAGCTCATGAAGAAGACTCGATATAGTACCTGGTCCGAGCAAATGGCTTATCCTTCTCAAGCTCAAGTTCCTGTAGTCTAGCTTCAGCTTCACGCTTCTGAGCTAAACCTTGGCCCCATTCCAGTTTGATCTCCTACAAAGAATTAGTAAATTACATTGTTAAGTGTATTTTTCTCACTTACTCAGATTCACAATTCATATTCTGTGGAGCATAAGAGTTAACCAGCAAACAGTACCTTTGGCTTTTCCACCACTTTTTTTTGCTTCGATTGAAGATATTCCTCTTTTGATATACGCTTCCCTGCAATATTAATAAATAACAATCTGGGAGTGAGACATGTGATTATGCATTCTCACTGCAAATTATAGTGACTAAGAACGTATAGTCGCTCCTTACCTGTAATCTTGTCACGGAACACTGCTTCTGCATTCTGACCAGTTAGCTCGGAATTCATTTTTTTAAACCTGCAAAATAGTATAACTAGCTTAAGTCGAGAATCTTGCAGTATCGTTAGTGAGGACTGGTCTCTATATGGAGACCCTACTTAAAAAGACAGAGAAAAGACAAAATCCTAATACAATACGAAATGATAAACCTAAAAGAATAGTCTGTTTCCTAATTCTTACCTCAGTTGTTCATCCTCCTTTTTCTTTCGATATTCACTTCCAATGTCTTTGCCACTAATTAATCCGGTCTTCCGTTGCTCCTTGCTTGTTTGAGGAGGTGGTGATTCTCTGCGTGGTCTCCTTGGGGGAGAGCTATCAAAATTGGAACTCCTGGACACGGTTTTTCTTTGAGGCGAAAGATCTGAGTCCCGAGAACCCTTCACATTCACATTCCTGCGTGGTGGAGATAAATCAGAATCCGTGGCAAATGATTTTGAAGGCCTTCTTCTGCCCGGTTCAGGTGATGGAGAGTGATATCGTCTTCTCCGTGGAGGAGAAAGATCATTGCTCGTCTTTTTAACATCTGCGACAGGTGAACCACGTAAATCCTTTTTCCTGCGAGGCGGAGACAAATCACCATCCAAGTCAACGGTATCTGAACGCTTTCTGCTTAATTCAGGCGATGGAGGATGAACACGTCTCCTCCGAGGAGGAGATAGATCTTCACTCAGACTTTTGGGGGCTTTATCTTCAGGTTCTGGTGAAGGCGAATCATTCCTGGTATGTCTTTTGCGAGGTGGTGACAAATCAGAATCCAAACTAACAGTCTCCGCATGATTTTTAGGTTCAGGTGAAGGTGAATAGTGACGTTTTCTCCGACGTGGTGGCGACATGTCTGTTTCAACTCTATCACGGACTGAACCTCTAGGCCCAGGCTCAGGAGATGGAGAGTCATTACGAGTCCTTTGTCTACGCGGAGGAGAAAGATCAGATCTTTCGTCGCCACGGTCTGGAGATAACGTCACCCATCCACTCCCATCCTCAGCAATGGCATTTTGAGCACGCCTTGCTTTAATTTCCTCCAACCTCCTCATTCTCTTAACTTCAATGTCCTCATCAACCACAGGCCTTTCCTCTTGACAAAACAGAAAAGAAAATTGTCAGTGTCAACTGCTATTCGTATCCAGAGAAGTGAAATACTATGGAAACAAGAAACCGTCAAGTTCATTACCCGCTGCATCATCTTCATTATCTTCCTCTTCAGGATCAACCGGCTTCTGCCAAACCGGATCTTCATCCACAACTAAAACACCTTTCGCTTCAGGTTTGGCTGGCTTCTTCTTCTTCTTCTTTTTCTTTTCTACAACCTCACTACTTTCATACTTTCTCAAGTAGTCTTTCATAGATTGAACTCCTGTTCTTGGAGCAGCCATCTCCGAGAATCCCAAGCTTAACTAACAACAAACAAACGTGGAAATTCAGTTAAACATGGCATTTAGCACACACAGGAACAATATGAAAAAACTTAGAAATATAAAAGATATATTCCATTCAGAAACAAAGAGGCTCTCAAGCAGGAATTGAAAAAGTTGATAGAGAAAATGGTAACGAAACCCTTCATCATCTTCAAATAAACGAATTATAGAATAGCACTGGAAACCAAATCAAATACAGAGCAGAAACAGGAATGAGGAATCCAATATTAATTGCTACACTCGAATAAGCCCTATATCAATCACCATGAGACTGAAGCGAGAAGAACATAAAAATTCTTCAATCTTATTTTCGTCATCAAATCCCAATTTCCACAAATCCATAAGCTAAAACCGTAGCATTTACTCAGAAGCGATTCCAAAAACCGAGAAAGAGACACCATGAACACGTGCATACATCGAATGATAAAATTACCTAACTGAACCGGGAAAATGGACGCCGGAGACAATCGGAAAATAGACCAGAAGCCGAATATTACTACTCCCCGAGATCTTCTTCGTCTAGGGTTTTCGATCCCCAAAAATTCACTGGAGATGACGAAGGGGGCAAAAAAAACTAGCAATGGCGGAATCGAAATTAAGGCGGTTAAAAGGGATGTTTTTGTAATTGCGGGAAACTTAGTCAGGGGTATTTTGGTCAATTGAAAATAACTTTGTTGGGTTCGTGACGTTCGTCTTTAAAAAGCCTCTCACTGTCACTGAGTCTAATCATTCACACGATTGAGAACGATTAGGTTTAATTTTTTCTTCCGTCTCTCTTTATAATCCCGCCGCCACTTCTGTCCTCTCTATATAATCGTCCACGATTCACATCTCGTTAATGGCGGTATCGTACAGTGCATTAGCACAGTCTCTGCAGGCGAGAAGTAGCTGTTTCATCCCTAAAGCCTTATGCATCAGAGATACTACTAAGCAGAGAAGCAGATCCAATGTCGTATTCGCATCTAACGATAAGAACATTGCTCTTCAGGCTAAGGTAAACAATTGAATCTATCTATAATCTTTACATTGTAACATTGTAGATGATCTGGAATTGGAAACGTGTTAAGCTTTTAAGTTTGTGATAGTTGTGGTAGTAACTTCGCTTTTAGAGTTCAAGATGAATATGTTGAGACCAGACATTGTCAGGTGCCTACTCTTTGACATATGAGTAGTTACTGTTACATGTCGGGTAAAGAAAACAGAGAGAAGGAAAGATTTTTTTGATGGTTTCCATCTTTAGAGTCTGGATCTCTCTTTCGAGGTGCTCATCGTTTGCTTGGTTGTCTGAATTTTCAGTGATGACTCGAGCTACATCTGTTCATCACATTTGATAATAAACATGTTATCTTGGGCTCTAAGTTTAGATTGTTTCTGTATTTCCTGTTAAAACCTTTTATTCAATCACTGCAATGGATTTGATTACTACACTGAGCTATTTCTATAGAAGCATATTGTTATCTAAAAAGCAATAACGTCAACTGAATACGATTTAGATTAAATTATGTTCATGTGAGAACACTTTCTTATTCATCCTATAAATTTGGGGTTTCGCCAGAGATGGTCAGGTTCCTACCCTTTGACTCGTGGGTTTGGACTGTTACATCTCTGGTAAAGAAAAGAAAGAGAAAGAAAGGCTTTTGATGGTTTCCATCTTTAAGTCTGGATTTCTCTTTCAAGGTGCTCATCGTTTGCTTGGTCGTCTACATATGATGACTTGAGCTACATCTGTTCACCACATTTAATATCTTTTCAAGATAAGCTTCTGTCTTGAAATATCGGGTTTAGATTAATGGTGCATTTCTTGATTAACCTCTAAATGAATTCGGGTTTTCAAGTGCCTGTAGTTGATTCCAATGCCTAGCTTTAGTTTGTTTACCTTGGAAAGTGACTTCTTGTCGATTGTTTTGTTACTACAGTTGGTCTTGTGCTGTTGTTTATTTGTTAGTTTATGCTCTTTGTTACTTCCTTTTAAAACTTTTTGTTTGGCCAGAGATGGTCAGGTTCCCACTTTTTGACAAGTGAGTTGGAACTGTTACATCTCTGGTAAAGAAACGAGAGAGAAGGAAAGCCTTTTGATGGTTTCCATCTTTTGGTCTGAAATTCTCTCTCAAGGTGTTCATCGTTTGCTTGGTCGTCTGAATCTATGATGGCACGAGCTACATCTGTCCTCCACAACTAATTAAACTCCACTATGACATATCTCTTTGCCTCCAATAACCAATCCGATAATGCATTTACTGTAATATAGGTGTACTATAAGGGACTTGTTTGGTCGAAATTACAATGTTAGTTCTCTGTTGCAATTATGATGTCTTAATTCCTGTATCAACAAGAATGCTTATGCTGCTGTATTTTCTGGTATCTTATCTTGCTTTCTATTTGTTTTCTTTGGTTAGGTAGATAAATTGTTGGACAGCATAAAATGGGATGACAAGGGATTAGCAGTGGCAATAGCACAAAACGTTGACACTGGAGCGGTGTTAATGCAAGGCTTTGCTAACAGAGAAGCTCTCTCCACAACCATCACTTCTCGGAAAGCTACATTCTTCAGTCGATCAAGATCAACCTTATGGACTAAGGGAGAGACATCCAACAACTTCATCAATGTCCTCGATGTTTACCTTGACTGCGATCGAGATTCGGTATGTTTGTCTGAAACCATTGATATATTAGACTCTGAGTGCCTCTCGATAATCTGCTGTTCGTTTACATAAATGGTTCGTGATTGCTCAGATAATATACCTTGGAACACCTGATGGGCCTACTTGTCACACAGGGGCTGAGACTTGCTACTACACATCGGTCTTGGATCAATTAAACGATGATGAGGTTTGCTTTTGTGGAATTCCTTTTACCTTTTTCCTATGACAAGAGATGAAATGAGATCTGAAGGAAGTCAACAACTTTCTGAACTACATCACAGGCTTCAGGAAACAAGCTAGCATCAACAACATTGTATTCACTAGAATCACTCATTTCAAAGCGTAAAGAGGAATCATCAGTTCCTCAAGAAGGCAAACCGTCATGGACTCGACGGTTATTGACGGATGACGCTCTGCTTTGCTCAAAGATCAGGTATCTTTTGTCCGATACCTGCAATCGATGTTTACTGCAAATTATCGTGCTATGTATGAAGCTCATTGGGTTTTGTGTTCCAGGGAAGAAGCAGACGAGTTATGCAGAACACTGGAGGATAAGGAGGACGTTTCAAGAACAGCATCGGAGATGGCGGATGTGTTTTACCACTCGATGGTGCTTTTGTCTAAAAGGGATGTGAAGTTCGAAGATGTTCTTGAAGTCCTTAGGAAACGCTTCTCTCAATCTGGTATCGAGGAGAAGCAAAGCCGCCGCACAAAATGACCGTTTGAACTGTTGAAATGTTGTATTTGCGAGCATTTTTTTGGAAGTTAATACTGTTCCACTGTTTTCCTCATCATGGAACATTGTATTGTACATTAGATATTCTCTCAGATAAATAAAAGAAATAATTTTTTTTGTTAATCGCAAGTCATCTCTGGCAATCCCAATATAAGTCGTTTCCATCAACTGTATATTTCCTCTTTCAGTAGGCCAATAAGATTTATAAAACATGTGATTAACCAAAATTTTTGATTCTAAATCAAAACGTTCCGATGTATGTGCGTGAACCGGATAGCTTAATTAATATGCTTATTCTACACCAGCACATAACAATGCACTGGACTGCTTTTTGTTTTGGGTTTGATTGACAAAAATATTACCACAGACAGTTTAATATCTGATATATATTTTAAAAAGAAGTATATAATATGAATCTATACCGGGGAATACCCGAGAAATTTTTAAAACATAACCCAAAAAAACAAAATTTTGTTTATATATCATGGATTCAAACAACCATATCTCTTTCCTGGTCTCTCTGTAAACCTCAAAAGAGTACATAACAGGAGGCTTTGATGAGAAAACACCGCTGATTAATCCAATATCTTCGGTTTAACTTTGGTATAGTCAATAGTGCCTCATTAAGAGGTTTGGTTAGACGAAAACCAAAGCTTCTTCTGGCAAACCAGAATCTTCTCGCTTTCTACTGCATACTCTGTCTCCTCTCTCCGGCAACTCCACCTCATCCCCTTGGCCAACGTCGTGATTGCGTCCATGAAATAACTCGATTCTCGGATTACAACATATCCACCAGGTCGCAAGATCCGGTCCATCTCCAGCAAAACGTACTTCATCTCACACCTGTTTCACATTACCATACGGTTCACTCTCACACCTGTTTCACATTACCAGCAAAATATCCCACCGAGATAGAAGGAGAAACCGCACAAAGCGATGAACAGAACTGTTATTGACAATATCCTAGAAGAACCCTTCTCGGGTTGCGAAGATTGCTTCCCGTTCTTCATAACTCTATTACACCAAAAGATGTGACCAAACCTCACCTGTAGGATCAGTGATACCAAAGTATAGAAGAATCAGATCAAACGAAGTAGCAAATTAAACAGCTTCACAAGATTTATTTTTCTTGTCCACAGTTTCTTGTAACTATTTTACCTGGTATATAGGGTAGAAATGAATCACACTCACTCCCTAATCAGGCACTGTTTTGTCGTGTACCCAGAGCCCTTTGCTCATCAACCATTTTGGTAGATTATATTCTGAAAGCGCCCGTAGCAGCATATCATCTGGTTTGACTCCGCTTCTTAACATATGTTCATACAACAATGAAGCTTCAACGACTCTTCCAACCTTGCAACAACCACGGATGAGAATTGCGTAGGCAACAACATCCGGCATCAACTTTGCATCTATGGCTTGATGGAAGACATTCGTTGCTTCATCCACTCTTCCTCTTTTGCAAAGACCGTCTATTAAGATGCTATAACTTATTACGCTAGGAGAAATGCCTTTCTCTTGCATATCCTCGAAAAGCTTGAAAGAACCTTCAATATCAACGGATTTTGCAAATAAATCCATTAGACAACCGTATGTGACAACATTCGGTTTAGGCCCCTTTTCTGCCATTCCGGAGAACATCCTTATAGCACCATCCACATCATTATTTTTACAGAGTGCATGGATAAGGATTGTCAAAGTAACGGAATTGGGTCCAAAAGGGGTAAATTTCAGCATCTCGAATATCCTCCTTGCTTCATCTAACTTTCTAACAGAGCAGTAGCCACATATCATTGTGTTATATGTCACAATATCAGGCTCCAGCCTTCCTTCAAGAAGATTCTTAAAGAACTTAGAAGCATCCTCCACTAGGTGACTTTTGAAAAGCAAATTAATGACGACATTGCACACTGTGATATCCGCAGAGATTTGATTCCTCCGCATAAGCTCAAATAGCTGAAGCCCAATGGTTGGGTTCGTATGTTTGCAGAATGCATCCATTAGGGTGCAGAATGATACAGCATCAGGTTTCAAACCCATCTTGAACATCCGGAAAAACAGAAATAATGCTTCATCTAATCTGCCTTCCATGATACTCCCTTTCATAAGCGTAGTGAAAGTGGCTACATCAGGTTTTATACCATAAATCCCCATTAATCTAAACACCTTCAAAGCCTCGTCACACCGATTCAACCTACACCAGCCATCTATTAAGGAATTAAAAACTACAACATTGGGCCTAACCGAGTGGCTTAGAGTCTTAACAGATAGTCTCAAAGCATGCAGCACTTGCCCTTGCTTGCAGAGGCCATTGACAAGCACACCATAAATGCCAACATCAGGTGTATGACCCATCTTTATCATATCCTCGTACAAAGCAAACCCGGATCTCAAGTTCCCACACTTGCAATAACCATCGATGAGACTGCTATAAGTTGCAACGGATGGCTCCATAACACGTTTCAAGATCTGACCATATATACCAAAAGCCTCATAAATTCTACCTTCTTGACACAAACCTTTTATGAGAATGGTGTAGGTAAACACATTAGGGGTTATCCCTTGACACAACATTCTCTTATACACATGAGAAGCTGTTGCTAAATCCCCAGATCTTACATATGCATCAATCATTGAACTGAAAACAACTACATCCAACTTCATACCTTTCTGCAATGCCTGCGATAAAAGTTGGTGACCCATTCGTAACATCCCTGCTTTGAAGTATCCATCAATCAGAGTGGTGTAAAGGATCAAATCCGGCGCTATTCCCTTGTGTTCCATAACTTTGAAAAGCTCGAACGCTCTACCCATTTGGCCTCTTTTGCAGAACCCATTAATCAACTTAGAAAAAGTGACCACGTTAGGAGCCGGACCACTACTTTCATACTTTCTCAAGTAATCTTTCATAGATTTTACTCCTGTTCTTGAAGCAGCCATCTTCGAGAATGCAAAGCCTACTAACCAATAAATAAACGTGGAAATTCAGTTAAACATGGGTTCTAGCTTACAAAAGGAACAAAATGAAAAAAAAAATTTGAAACATAAAAGATATATTCATCATCTTCATATAAACGAATTATCGAATACGTTGAAAAAAAAATCTAAGTACAGAGCAGAAACTAGTTCACTAATCCAAACAGGAATCAGCAATTAGTTGCTACTTGCTACACTCGAATAAGCCCTATATCAATCACAATGAGACTGAAGCGAGAAGAATATAAAAATCTTATATTTGTCATCAAATCCCAATTTCCACAAATCGATAAGTTAAAACCGAGAAAGAGACACCATGAACACGTGCATACATCGAATGATAAAACTACATAACTGACGCCGGAGAAGACCGGAAAATGGACCATAAGCCGAGTATCACTACTCCCGGAGATCTTCTTCTTCTAGGGTTTCCGATCTCCAAATATTCACTGGAGATGACGACGAAGGGGAAAAAAAAAAAAAACTAGCAATGGCGGAATTGAAATTAAAGCGGTTAAAAAAGGGATGTTTTCGTAATTGCAGGAAACTTAAGTCAGGGGTATTTTGGTCAATTGAAAAGAACTTGTTGGGTTCGTCTAGGCAGGCGAGAAGTAGCTGCAATGGAAACGTGTTAAAGCTTAATTAATACACTTATTTTACACCAACACTTAACAATGCATTTGACTTCTTTTTGTTTTGGCTTTGATTGACAAAATATTATCACAGACAGTTTAACATCTAATATATATTAAAAGTATATATATAAAATATGAATCTATACCGGGGAATACCCGAGAAATGAAAACATAACCCCCCAAAAAAACAAAAATTGTTTTATAGCTATATCATGGTTTCAAAGAACCATATCTCTTTCGTGGTCTCTCTGTAAACCTCAAAAGAGTAAAACCACAGGAGGGTTGATGAGAAAATACTATGATTAATCCAATATCTTCGGTTTAACTTTGGTATAGTGCCTCTCATCAAGAGGTTTGGTTAGACGAAAACCAAAGCTTTTTCTGGCAAACCAGAATCTTCTCGCTTTCCACTGCATACTCAGTCTCCTCTCTCCGGCAACTCCACCTCATCCCCTTGGCCAACGTCGTGATTGCGTCCATGAAATAACTCGATTCTCGGATTACTACATATCCACCCGGTCGCAAGATCCGGTCCATCTCCAGCAAAACATACTTCATCTCACACCTGTTTCACATTAGTTCACTGTCACATTAACACCAGAAGAACTTGTACAAGAACCATATCAAACCAAAATCTAAAGCGTACCTCTGGCTCTCTAAGGTAAAAAGGCTGTCGAGGTGAAGAAGATCGTATGTTCTTGGGTACGTAGAGAAAGCTTCACACCTGCAATTTCAGTTTCAGCAGCTTAACATCACTCATACACACATAATGAAAACAGAGTTTTTTTTTTTTTCTGAAAAGATTCTTATATACCAGTCGTGGTATGTGCCAATGAGACCGCGATCAAAGACAACAGGAAGCGAGTTTGCGCTGTAGGACGAGACAACGTTCATGACCCAAACAGGATCCTTGACGAGAGCAGCAGCGAAACCTCCATAAACCGTGTTCATATCCATAACGTTCCTTATCTTGTCTGTCCCAAGAGCTGGTAACACTTTCTTGTAATGCTTAACTCTGTTCTTCCATTTACCATCGTCGTGTTTCAAACCACTCGCGCTCCCTCCGTGAACATCCGAGATTCTCTCCGGCGCGACGTTCAACCTCTCAGGCCATTTCGGTATCGACCCGAGGCCAGATTTCTTGACTTTAAGCGTCGGTGCAACCACGCAGGGACGGAGCGGTGTGTACCAAGCGGAGTCTGGTTCTATGCTGTCGTCACATTTTGGAGGGTAAGCTTCCATGTTCTTTGCGATTTTGTCGTAGCAAGATTTGTCTGAGAGTTTCTGCCACACGGCTATGTCGTCTTTCTGCGCGTACTTTTTGAAACACATTGAGGTTAGAAGTGACTGAAGCTTGTCGTAGTCGGATTTCTGATCTTCCATGGTTGTGTTCCATCCTCGCCACCTTCTGTTGTAGTTCACTGGTGGACCCGAAAGAACCCAGAAACCTCCAGGTCGGACTATACGGTGAATCTCAAGTAAGTAGATTCCACCTGCAAGATCATACAAACACATTTTATCATCACAAGAACTCAAAATCACTTGATAAAGTTAGATACGGTTGATAGCAACACATTGTAATATAAACCATTGACCAAGCAGATGATTACCAAATTCTGTCCAGGGAATGAGACATCTTGAGCAGTGAGCCATATCAAATGAGTTTGAAGGGAAAGGGAGACGTTGCGTAGAGATAATCCCGAGAATCGCAGGGATCCCACGTTCAAGAGCAAACTGAACCTGAGCTTCATGGTTATCTCTAGGAGCAAGAGAGATTGTTAGAATCCCACGGTCCAAAAGATCGCCTCCCCAGCTCGCAACCTACAAAAAGAAACCAACTGAAAAGTTCATAACCGGAACCGGTTTAGAGGATTTTGAGTGGTTGGAAAAGGAGAGAGACTAACCCCACAGCCAGTATCAATGGCGGTTCTGACCGTACCGTCTTTCATCTCGGGAATAAGATCTTGCATCTGATCAACATAGTGACTAACACCACGTGGAAACATGGTACCACCACCAGGGAAATGGAACTTGTCACCTTCTTTCTTAAGCCAATGCTGGTTTGATTTTTGCTTGTTGATCCAATCATAAGGCACGTTCTTGTACCAACACTGGTCTCTGCTCTTGGGCCATCTTATCGGCGGTTTGTAACCATCCGGTGGTGGAATCAAACACTCGTTCTTTTCATAAACCGGAGGACAGTGACGCTCCAAGAAACTTAAGCGATGGACACCGTACCTCTTCCATCTCTGAGACCAAGAAAGCACACACAACAATAGTTCAAGTTTATGCAACTAGAAAGCTAAAAACAGAAAGTGAAAGTCGATTTATTTAACTACCTTTGGATCGGTGCAAGGGGTGTAATCTTGGAGCTCTGACCCGCACTCCGGGAAAGAGACGGATTTGATTTGGAGAGGTGAAACCGTAGGTTCTTTAGGGGAAGCTACAGCCTTTGTAGTGGTACTTGTGACATCCTTAGCTTCGACCTTGTCTCTCTCAGAGCAAAATATCCCACCGAGATAGAAGGAGAAACCGCACAAAGCGATGAAAAGAACTGTTATTGACAAGATCCTAGAAGAACCCTTCTCGGGTTGCGAAGATTGCTTCCCGTTCTTCATAACTCTATTACACCAAAAGATGTGACCAAACCTCACCTGTAGTATCAGTGATACCAAAGTATAGAAGAATCAGATCTAACGAAGTAGCAAATCAACTAAACAAAACGTTATTAATTGTCGTCATAATTTTACTATGAAAGATACAAACATGACTTTGATATGGAACCGAAGCCTAGAAGAGAATTAAACGGCTAGATCAGCTACAAAGTATGAATCTTTAGTCAATAATAGTATGAACGAGATTTAGATTTAGAGCAAATGGATCGATGAGATCTGAAATAGACACTTTTCCAACACAGTTCAACCTCTGTCCCGTTTTCTAAGACGTGATTTATGGGTCCCCTAAACTAAAGGCAAACCCCTAAAGCATCCCACTAGGTCAAAAAAGTTGAAAATGAAGACATCAGACGCAACTACTCATATGTTTTAACGCCAAAAATAACTTTTAAAACTTCTACAGTTGAGGGTTGTACAGCTCTGGATTCATCACTTCATCCAACCAAAGATCGAAACTTTGCAGCAAAATTTTCAATATGAGAAAACTATGGGGGAAAATGGGTTCTGAACAAAGTTCATCGAAAGATCAGATCTTTAAAAGGGTTTAGTAGTGCCCATCAACAGACACAAGTCTCGCTTAAACAGTGATTACATCTCATGAAAATGGATCTGACGAACAGACGAAAGAAAAACAGAGGAATATGAACAGAACTATAACAAGTATGTGAATAAAGAAGGAGTTATGATTTCGATTTCACTTACTTAGTGTGTATTTCTGGTTTTTTTTCTTCGGAGGAGAATAAGAGTTGAAATTTCTGAGAAAAAAGTCTGGAGATGAAGATTTTAAGTAGAGATTGGGATAAGAAGAGAAGAGTCCTGAGATGAAGGGGGAAAAAAATCTCTCCGCAGATCTCTCAATCTCACTCAAGTCTGTGTTATTCAGACAAGAAGTGAAGCTAACAGATAGATAGAGAAAGCTTTTTATAAATCTCTTCTTCTTTTATTTTTCTTCTTCCTCGTTGGTTCATTCGCTTTCTTTCGTCCCCATCTTCTCCTCTCTCACTAGATTTTTTCGGTGTCTTTCTTTAGTAATTTTTTGCTAATTTTTTTATTTCGTATTTCTTCTTTTCTTTCTTTGAGGCAGATGTGAAAAAGACTTTCCCTTTTTTATAATTTAGACAAATTGTTAAATCTCCTTCACTTCTGTTTTTTCACTTCTACATTCGGCTTTTCTTATGAAGTTATGCTAAGAATAGGCAGAGAAAATAAACAAAAAAAAAGCATATGATATATTTAGAATTTATAGAAGTCCACTGCAATATTTCGTATATTTAAAATATAATTACTGGCAGATGGATTGGTAGACTAATGAATTCTCATATTCTATTAAAATAATCTTAACAATACCAATACCTTTATAAATAACCAGACTGTAGCACTGTTTGTTTACTCGACAGGAAGATATATAATATATGGAAAGTATAGATTTAAACAAATATTATAGTCAGTAGTAACCTATTTGTGTGTATTTAGACTTCCCATAAATTGTACAGTATATTTATATGAACGCATCTTTGACATACAACAAATATAGTATTTTTTCCCCAGAAAATTTTGGTACCAGAACGTTAGCAAATTCTAAAAATTGGTGATAATAACGAGCAAGTTGTGGAGTATTGTGATTGGTATATATTAATATTATAGTCAGTAGTAACCTATTTGTGTGTATCTAGACTTCCCATAAATTGTATATTTATATGAACGCATCTCTGACATAGAACAAATATAGAATTTTTTTCCAGCAAAATTTGGTACCAGAAGTCCAGAACCTTAGCAAATTCTAAAAATTGGTGATAATAACGAGCAAGTTGTGGAGTATTGTGATTGGTATATATTGGTGGTGGTATAGATTTTAACGTGTGCATATAATACGGCCGGCGTTTACTCTTTGGGAGAGTATCTGTGAACTGTGAAATGTTTTTGGGAAATAAATGGATCATTTATGATGTATCTATGAACTTGAAGCTAATACAGCTGCATGCAACCGAAAAATATTTCAACTCAAGAAAATTAAATTGACGTGGGGCAGTGTTGATACACAAATCTCTCTTTGGGATGTCGTTGTGGCAGTGGCCATTGTAAAACGATTAAAGATTTGGAAGCTAAATCACAATTATCAAAATTTCTGATGGGGTTAAATAGCAACGAAGAAATTAAATTTATGTGCCAAAAAAATAATATATATATATATATATATATATACATATCAAATTGATGTGTATGAAACTAACACTGTCTTTCGATGGAACATTTCCAAAGTTATCTTTCGATAATTATCTAGGGATTTTAATGAGAAAATCCATCCAAATATCAACAAAAATGATTTTAAAATCCTTAATTAAAAATTTGATGAAAAAAACTTCAATTAATAAATATTAATGTAAAATTCATTCAAATACTACCACGTTACTTGAGGTTACTTGTAAAATTTCAAAAATGACAGTACTTTTATACCCCCTCTAATGTTACTTGAGATTCTAATTAGTATAACAATAACAATAATAATGAATGATTAGCATTTAAGACTTCTTTGAAGTAGCCCATTTCTTCATCATGCATACTTGGAACCTCCACAAGTGAAAGTGTGGGACCAAGTAAATTTTTTTTTTTTTCTTTTTACCTTTTTTCTTGTCCATTACTTTTCTCTAGAAACTATAAATCACTGAATTACATTGAGTAAAAGACAAGTGATGTTGATAGGTTGCAGCCAAAATCAGAAAACATTATAATAATAATCGAAATAAAGTAAAGTAATTATCATGGTTTCCCAAGTGCTATTATATAGGCTCCTGAGTCCTGTTGATACATATTTTTCACTTAAGAATAAAGTTGGGTTTCGAATATATTAGAGCAAATACATCTGTGAACCTCTTTTTTGGAGTTCATAACAATAAAATAATAATAAATTTATAAATCATTAAAGTTAGTTTTTTGTTTTTCTCTCTTTCCTCTCGTTTCCTCACACAAGTTGAGTGAACCTGTCTCTTAAAGGTTCACAAATAAGACCCGATTACAAATAAAACATAAAACTTTAATAATTTTTTATTCTTCCATGCATATGAACCTGTGCCATAAACCTCTGATGTGTGTGTTCTTAGGGTCAGCTGAAATTATTGACTGGGGTTAGTATTAAAAATAGTTAGAAAACATTATAAATAATAAAAATTACTGGGGTCAGATAACCCTCTAGTTCTAACTCTAAAGCTAAAAAAAAGAAGGACGTGCATGGGATTGAGTATGATAGTATATAATTCAAGCAACCAATTATTAATACTAACACGTACCCCTACCTAAAAGTCTGATACTCTTTAGCGACGCCGATACGCATTTTCATGAACGATGCAATTTGCAGTCTTCAAAGTTCAGTGCTCTAATTTTTCTTTTTCTTTTATAGGCTTGGAATAAAATGAAGAAAATGACTTGTCTTATAAATTAAATATTTAATACTGCTAATTTCAGATGAGGAATAAAAGCTCACCGACAGAAGAAATGGATCTGCCTTTATTCTTTGCGTTGGAGTTCAAAAACAATTTTTTTGTTCTCTCTCTATATATATACCTCATATCCCTATATTAATCTACTGCTTGGAAATAATTATAAGTTTTTGCAATAATTATCCTCCAAAAAGAATCATAAGTACTTGGTTTTAGTGGAGTTGTCATGTGATATGCTGAATCATGATGATAAGTTAGTCCAAACGTAGATATCAAAATAATAACGTTGGAGACAATAAAATATGGGTCCTCTAGTATGAAAAATACTCAAGTACTTAACGTCGGAGACAATACTCAAGTATGATTTACAAAACATTAGCCAAAAAGTTCGACGCGGACATATACACTCAATGACTCGAAACAGCTTCAATGAGTCAATGACGTGTGTCTATGGATGAATATTAGTACCTAAAAATATCTCTCATATTACCATTGGTTGGATAAATAAACCGGGTCAAAAATTCTGGACCCTACGGTCGTTATCCATCAATCGTGGTCGGGTAACATTTCAATGTGCTTAAAGTTTCCAACTTCCACACGTAAGTGCTGTTAGGATTTTCACCATTTGACATTTGTACATAGGCTAGTAGTTACTGACCAAACTCTTTTATGAAACTGCTATAAGTTACAACGGCTGGCTCCATAACACGTTTCAAGATCTGACCATATATACCAAAAGCCTCGTATATTCTACCTTCTTGACACAAGCCTTTTATGAGAATGGTGTAGGTAGACACATTAGGGGATATCCCTTGACACGACATTCTCTTATACACATGAGAAGCTGTTGCTAAATCCCCAGATCTTACATATGCATCAATCATTGAACTGAAAACAACTACATCCAACTTCACACCTTTCTGTAATCCATGCGAGAAAAGTTTATGACCCATTCCTAACATCCCTGCTTTGAAGTATTCATGAATCAAAGTGCTGTAAAGGATGAAATCCGGCGCTATTCCCTTCTGTTCCATAACTTTGAAAAGCTCGAATCCATTTTTCACCTCTTTTGCAGAAACCTTTAATCAACGTAGAAAAAGTGACCACGTTAGGAGCCGGACCACAGTCCAAAACCAGACTAAACATCCGAGAAGCTACCTACTTCTATCTGATCAACCGAAGACCTTTCAGAATCTTATTGCAAGAAATTAAATTTAACACAAAACCCTCTCTTAATCACTAGTCGATGAAAATGTAAAGCCTTTGTGACCTCTCCTCTACGGAAAAGAGCATCCAACACAAATCGATGAGCACTCGAAGACACGATTCTCTCTACATAGTTTATCAAAACTATCACCTACTAAGTCAATACGAGCATCATCAATCAAAGAATATATCAACTTATATACAGAATCCTTCGGTATAACTACACTCAATTGAATACTATACACAAATATCTCCATAGCCTCATCAACCATGCCATATCTACAACAACGCTCCATCAAAAACCCGCAAGCAACACCGTGGTTCAAAGGAAAGCCCATTGGACTATCCTGAATCGCATCAAGAACGTGAAAATCCTTTCCACGGCTGGCAATCAATTCATCAAACACCTTGTCTGCAACATCGAACATCCCATGGCAGATCAAAAGACGAGCAATGGTAAAGAAAGAAGGATCCTTTCCAGACATCTCTGCCCATCGGAAATACTTGAGAGCAGAAAAGGGATCTGACTGAAGCGAAAGAAAGGACCAAGTTCGACTCGTTTCGTAACGAATTTGCGCCGTAGTCAGGATTAAAGTTTCCTTCTTTGATTGCTTTGGAGACACCAACGGCTAGGGCTTTAGTGGAATCAGACGAAAACCCACGAGACTTCACACTGTTCAGCGTCGCGAACACTGTGAAAAGCGGCGGGAAACTTGCGTATCTGTAAAGACGATGAAGAAAAAATAAACATCTTTGAATAAGATCCCATTGCCGCGGAAACAGAGCCAAAAGCTGTTTGTCCCAATTCTTAAAAAAATGCAACCCGAATCGTTTCATTTGACCCGACTTAAAAAAGAATATGGGCTTTCTCAAATCAGCCCAATGGGCTTATTTAATTGAACCGAGACTCTCCCTCCATCGCAAAACCCTATTTTCTTTTTATTAATTTCGTATTAGCCGCCGTCCAATGACCCGGTTTACCTAAACCAACCCGTGTAAATAAAAAATAATGGGCTTTACTGGTTCTGGCCCAATAAACTGATCGAAATGCGTTGCTTTATATAACGGAACCGATTCCCCTCTCTCAGAAAACCTAATTCTTCACTCTTGTAGTATCCTATGCTCTGTTTTGTCAAATCTCCGTCGCCGCTTTAGTGTCTGAGTTTCTGATTCAATAGTTACTTTATAGCAACGTTTAGCCTAAATTTAGATTCCTTATTACGTGGGTTTCGTTCTAGTCGATCTGTCCTTGAGTTATATCCTGAATCATTTGCAAAGTTTTATGTTTTGCTTCGAGATTGATGAGTTCTTGCACTCTGTTTTGAAGGCTGTGTCAAAATCCAGTGGCACAGTCATTGAGCAACAAGTGCATAAAGTGATAGCTGTTAAATCAGTAAGCGGCCAGACAACCGTTGGGATAGATCCACAGGTGAAGCGGATTTTCCTCTGCTTTCAGCTACTAAATCTATCCTACAAATGTGTTCACGCGGATTTTGTCTTGTTTTCTTTTTGGTTTTTGAGATTATATGTTGCACCTTGTATCGAATGTCATGCCTCGTTCTGATGGCATGGCTGTTTTACGAGGATGCAGAAAGTGATAGCTGTTTAGTCAGCAAGCGGCCAGACAACCGTTGGGATAGATCCACAGGTGACGCAGATTTCATCTGTTTTCAGCTACTAAATCTATCCTACAAATGTGTTCTTATGATTTTATTCAAGTAAAGCTTGATTCTTTGAGAAATGTGTCTTTTAAGTCAGACATATGATTGGTTCTTATTGTGGGCAGATATTCGTTTGGGTTTATGTTATGTGCTGGGTGGATTCTCTATTAGAATTTAATCTAATTATCTGGTTTTTGAAAGTTCGTGCAAGTGTCTTCCTTTCACCTGTTTTATCCTGTTTCTGCTGATTTTGAGTTTTAAGTTTTAAGTTTTGTGTTTGGTCGGATTGATATCAAGGAATCTAAATGGAAGCAATTCGTTGGTTGTGTTATCAAATGTGTAGAAACGAAAAGCGAGAATTTCAGAACTTGAGCTGTAAGAAAACATGAAACACTTAACATGAAAGAGAGCATTACAAACGCAGTCTAAAATAGATTTGTGTGTACACTGAGGAGGACCCTATATTGTAGTCAGAGTTCTTTGAAAAGTCCAGGGTTGAATCCTAAAATTGTTTAGTGAATGAAAGACGAGATTTTATCCCATGTAGGAAGACTTTTTTTTTGCTGAAATCAACAGCGTTTGGCACTTCTAACTTGCACAATGGCATGCTCATGTGGCCATAATGAAATCATTTAGGTTAAGCTTGTTTCTGAACATTGCATTGAAATGGTTGGCCGAAAGAATATGACTCATCACTGTAAGACTAAGAACTAAGAAGTATTTGGTTTATTTGTCCAACCAGACCGAAATTGATATTCAATCATCAAATGGGCACTTTTGTCTAATGTTTGCAAATGATGGGAAGTATATAACCAATGATGCCTCAGATCTAGTCAATGATAAACCAACCAAACACATCCGGAGTGTCGTGCACTTCGTTAGAGAGAAGATTAAAATGGGACAAGTTCGAGTCTTTCACGTACCCTCTTCATTCTAACGTGCTTATATATTCGCAAAGGACTTACCAACTTCGCTATTTCGCGAGTTTGTCGGTAACATTGGCAACTTAGCATTGATGTTACAACTGCAGAAGGGTGACTGTCAAGTTTCGTTTAAGATTTTTGTATAACTTAGGTAGATCCCTAAACTAATATAAACATATAGCTTCATGGGTCGATTTGGCCCTAAATCAACTTAGATGGATGATTAATATCGCATAAAGCATACAGCCATACAGGTTGTGTAAGAAAAGAGCGCAAGAAAACTTGATGTATGACTGGCTGTAAGGAAAGTGATCGTAGAAAGAGATTAATATGGGAAAAAAGTTTAGACTTTGTTGGGCTTCAATTTGATTTGATGGCTAAAACAAATACATTGACGTTTTGTTGGAGCTTCCATGTGATTTGAGGCGACACAAGTTGGCATTAATGGCGATGAAGGAGGGCCACTCTACTTAAATGTTATAAATGAAAAGGTCTGAAGGTTTCTCAATCCGTTATGGGTAAGAAATTGTCAGACCATATTACACTGACAAGTTGACATGCTACATTTGCTACACATCCATGTTACCAACTTCAAACCAACTTATGGGTACCACTAACACCGATCCACATATTATTTGCTCTTTCAACACATTAGTGTGTTGTCCTTGACCGTTTCTTTTTGCCTGAAATACCTTTTTGGCTTTGTTCCAATTTTCTTTGGGTCATTCTTTTGCAAAATATGTATAGTTTATTAAGAGTATTTAACCAGGATTTCATAGAATCTTTTCTGATTAACATATATATTATAGTTACAACAAAATCATGTCTAATACTATAGTTTAGCTTATGTGCATGCTGGTCTGAAGCTGAATTTTATGTCTTAGAACCATATGTGTTTTTAGTTGTTGACCATAACGAAAAACCATATACAGTGTTTAGTTGCATTAAACAAAGAAAATTAAAACTAGGACTATCAACAAAAAGCAAAGAGCTCAAGCAACTAACTGAAACTGGTTCCTTCACCAATTAACAGCACATGCGCAAATTTGAGATCCAGATCCATCTTTTTTTTTTCTTTTATCTCGCACATTTGTCTTCTCCACTGAAAAAAAAAACATTTCTTTCCCAGAAGCAAGAATCTACTAGTATAAATGTATAATACAGCCACTGGATGACACGAGGAACCACTATTTCCAATATATAAATAATTAAATTTCATTCTTTTGAATCCGATTTATTCGAAAAGGGGTGTCCTTTATTTTGTTTTCTTTCTTGATTCATCAAAGCCTTCACTGACCTTGATAAACGACGGAGATCTCGAGACCACCTTTGATTCTCTCCCACGGTTCGTGCTTCTTTCACCTCTGTTAAATGTTTAGACTTTCGTAATCATTCATCATCTCTGTTTCGAATGATCATGTCCCGAGATCTTTTCTTTCCCCGATTGGTTTAAGCTTCTTCTGGGTTTTGGTTCATGCATATTGAAGATACCCATCTGAGATAGAAACAAATAAAAAAGCATCCTTTTTTGTTCTTTCCTCAACTATCATGTTTAAGGCGAACCCTAGATTCAAAATTCTGTAGCAATTTTAAGTAATTCTACAAGGGTTGTTGCAGATATCAAAAACCCTTCAAGTGTTATTGCGGTTGTGGAGAGTTTCTCTAATCGTTTAAAAATCTGGATGACGTTATGCAGAAGCGGAGAATCATAACCGTCAATCCATCGGCGTCTATTGAGATGAGCCACTACGCCAACGATGAGGTTCCTTACTCAAATGTCGGTGGCCATGATGAGACTCCATCTCTTAAAGCCACCGATAAGGTCCGGAAAGTTTCGATGTTGCCACTCGTTTTCCTCATATTCTACGAAGTCTCAGGAGGTCCTTTTGGTGTTGAGGACAGTGTGAATGCAGCTGGACCATTGTTAGCTCTTCTGGGGTTTGTGATCTTCCCTTTCATTTGGAGTATCCCTGAGGCACTGATCACTGCAGAGATGGGCACAATGTTCCCAGAGAATGGTGGTTACGTCGTGTGGGTCTCCACTGCGTTGGGACCATTCTGGGGGTTTCAGCAAGGTTGGATGAAATGGCTGAGTGGTGTTATAGACAATGCCTTGTATCCTGTTCTGTTTCTTGACTATTTGAAATCAGGAATCCCGGCTTTAGGTAGCGGTTTGCCGAGAGTTGCAGCCATCTTGGTGTTGACTCTTATGCTGACGTATCTGAACTACAGGGGACTAACTATAGTTGGTTGGGCTGCTGTGCTTATGGGTGTTTTCTCGATCCTTCCTTTTGCTGTGATGGGTTTGATTTCGATTCCGCAGATAGAGCCTTCGAGATGGCTTGTGATGGACTTAGGGAATGTGAACTGGAACTTGTATCTAAACACGCTTTTCTGGAATCTAAACTATTGGGATTCGATCAGTACACTAGCTGGTGAAGTGGAAAACCCGAACCAGACGCTTCCAAAGGCTTTGTATTATGGTGTTATCTTAGTCGCACTTTCTTACATCTTCCCTCTTTTGACTGGAACCGGGGCGATTCCGCTGGAGCGTGAGTTATGGACAGATGGGTATTTCTCTGATGTGGCTAAAGCTCTCGGTGGAGCGTGGTTGAGATGGTGGGTTCAAGCGGCTGCAGCCACATCAAACATGGGAATGTTTTTAGCTGAGATGAGTAGTGACTCTTTTCAGCTTCTTGGAATGGCTGAGCGTGGTATGCTTCCCGAGTTCTTTGCCAAAAGGTCACGTTACGGGACACCTTTATTAGGGATTCTGTTTTCGGCTTCAGGTGTTGTGCTCTTATCTTGGCTAAGCTTTCAAGAGATTGTAGCCGCAGAGAACTTGCTCTACTGCGTTGGAATGATCTTGGAGTTTATAGCCTTTGTTAGAATGAGGATGAAACACCCGGCTGCGTCGAGACCCTACAAGATACCTATCGGAACCGTAGGTTCGATCCTCATGTGTGTTCCTCCAACCATACTGATCTGTGCGGTTGTAGCTCTCTCGTCTCTTAAAGTGGCTGCAGTGAGCGTTGTGATGATGATCATTGGTTTCGTGATGCATCCTTGTCTAAACCATATGGATCGAAAGAGATGGCTCAGATTCTCCATCAGTTCTGACTTACCGGACCTTCAGCAAGAGACTCGTGAATGCCAAGAAACTCTGATACGTTAGGAGTGTGTTCTTAGTTCTTTGTCCCATCTTATGTTTTAAGTACAGAGCTTGGAAAGCCATAGCCACGAAATGCTCGAGTTTCATGGTATGTTCTGTTTATTCACAGCTTGTTCTAGTTTTTCGTAAAGTTAGGCCATCATTAGCATCTTCTTTAAAACACGAGTTTAATAAAATGTGCAATATTTATATCTTTTCTCTTTGTCGTTGCCATGGTCCAAGCTTTGGTAAGAAGTTTGGAAATCCTTAAAAGGTATGAGATTTAATAGCTTTTTAACAAAAAGTTCTAAAGAGGAACAGTACAAAACTACAAATTAAGTTTTCATGGCTAATAATGATTGGAAAGAGAGAAAAACCCAAAAGAAGCAAAAGTAGAAGATTCAAAACCAGTATCAATGTTTGACCATTTCATTGCATGAAAGCAAAACTGGTCGTGTCTCAATAATACAGAGGTTCCGTCATCACCGTCTCCGTCGCTTGTCTCCTCATCCTTCTTAAGGATTCGTCCTCCACTATTTTATTATGGGGATATGATATGGACAATCTTGAAACAGAGAGCCACAACTTTTTCAAAGATATGAGATTTATGAGGGTATGGGACTGTTTTGTTTTCTTCTTAAAGCATCGCTCAATTCTTTTCAAATCTCGAGACGACAAAACCCTTGATTCTCTCACGGTTAGTGCTTCCTCTTCACCTCTAATAAATGTTTAAGCTTTCGTATCAAGGATTCAAGAATTTGTTTTAAGCTCTCTTCTTGTGTTGCTTTTGTTATTTCAGAAAGGAAGGATTATCATAGCACCATGAGAGACTATAAAAGCAATGACCAACCTTATGTTGATGCTGCATCGCCTAAAGCAGCAACCAATTCGATTCATAAAGTTTCCATGTTACCTCTCGTTTTCCTCATATTCTACGAAGTCTCAGGAGGTCCCTTTGGTGCAGAAGGAACTGTGAATGCAGCAGGACCATTGCTAGCTCTTTTAGGGTTTATCATCTTCCCTTTCATGTGGTGCATTCCAGAGGCACTAATCACTGCAGAGATGAGCACAATGTTCCCAACAAACGGAGGTTTCGTCGTTTGGGTCTCCTCTGCTTTAGGACCCTTTTGGGGGTTTCAAGTAGGTTGGATGAAATGGCTTTGCGGGGTCATCGACAACGCCTTGTATCCCGTTCTCTTCCTCGACTACTTGAAATCCGCGATCCCGGTTTTATCTACCGGTTTACCTAGAGTCGCATCGATCTTGATCTTGACTCTGTTGCTTACTTACTTAAACTACAGAGGACTGACCATTGTCGGCTGGACCGCGGTTCTTATGGGAGTCTTTTCAATGCTTCCTTTCGCTGTAATGAGTCTGATATCGATCCCAAAGCTCGAGCCTTCAAGATGGCTTGTTACGGATTTAAGAGACGTGAACTGGAACTTGTATCTAAACACTCTTTTCTGGAACTTAAACTACTGGGACTCGGTTAGTACACTAGCTGGTGAAGTGGCAAACCCGAAGCAAACACTTCCCAAGGCTTTGTATTACGGTGTGATCTTTGTCGCTCTTTCGAACTTCCTCCCTCTTTTGTCTGGCACCGGGGCTATACCGCTGAACCGCGAGCTGTGGACTGATGGTTATTTAGCTGAAGTTGCAAGAGTCATCGGTGGAGGATGGTTAAGATTATGTGTTCAAGTGGCTGCAGCTATGTCAAACATGGGAATGTTTATAGCCGAGATGAGTAGTGACTCGTTTCAGCTTCTTGGAATGGCTGAGCTCGGTATGCTTCCCGAGGCTTTCGCGAAAAGGTCTCGTTACGGGACGCCTTTGTTAGGGATTCTGTTCTCAGCTTCAGGTGTTTTTCTCTTGTCTGGATTAAGCTTTCAAGAGATTGTGGCTGCAGAGAATTTGCTTTACTGTGGTGGAATGGTTTTGGAGTTTATTGCGTTTGTTAGGATGAGGTTGAAGTATCCGGCTGCATCGAGACCGTATAAGATACCTGTTGGAGACATTGGTTCGATTTTGATCTGTGTTCCTCCCATTGTACTGATCTGTTTCGTTGCTGCTTTATCGACTGTGAAAGTGGCTGTAGTGAGCTTCGTGATGGTAATGATTGGTTTCTTGATGAAACCTTGTCTGAGTCATATGGACCGAAAGAGATGGGTCAAATTCTCAGTCAGTTCTGATTTGCCACAGTTTCAGAAAGAGTTTGAGGAATTCGAAGAATCTTTGTTACGTTAGGTCAAAGCAATGTATAGTTGACATTGTTTTGTATTTGCTTTTGTTCAAATTGTTGTAATTGTTATGTTTCTTGTTCGTAAAGCACGAGCAGATGTGTGTAAATGTTGTAATCATCCTTTGTTTGTGATTAGCTCGCCGTTATCGATCTGTGTTGCCAGTAGAAGTTAAAAAAAAGACGTTAAATGGGCCAATGGGTTAGTGAGGCCCATCTGTAAATGAAAAGCCCAATAAGTAGTACTGAGCTCATTTTCAGATCTACCGGCTCTGAGGGGGGATCGAGACGACGAAACTGTGTCGTTGATGTTTGGGAAAAAAACCCTAAACCCCACGAAATTTGCGTAAGAGGAAAATGAATGGTCTTTCTCGTCATCTTCGAGCTTCTTCACTTCCTTCGTTGATCCGCGGCTATGGTGGATCCAATTCGTTCTGTCGATTTTCGTCTCAATCAGATGGCTTCTCTGGTTCGTTATTTCCCCAATCTTTATCTCTTCTCAGTATTGCTTTGTTTTTTTATATTTTCTGGTTCAGTTTTGAGTGTTGACTCAGAATGATGATTCGATCGATAGCAAGTATTTTCTGAGTTTTTCGCCATGAAAATGTGTAACTTTTGATAAGAATCGTCCGATTCGCATTAGGAATCTAAACTTATTCGAGAAAGGGGGATTGAGAATACTGTCCTGTTCTAGTTTCGTGTAATCTCAAGGATTCAGCTTCGTATTGGCTGTTGAACTGAATTCAGAAATCTACAAATTTACAGAATCTAGAAAACATCTCATTTGTTCTAATAGTTTCCCCAGTTATGTCTTTTTTGTGCAAGAGCTTTAGCCTTTACTCTTTAAGTTCAGACATGATTACATGTGGGAGTAAAAAATGTATCTGTAACGAGTGATTGTTCTTTCATGGATTCTTGAACAGGTGGGAGATTCAGAGAGCAAGGGCCTGTTTCTGGAGACTCTGAAAACAAGTCAGGCTTACCGGATCCTAACGCTTCCCCTTTAAGTTTCAGTGACATAAGAGCAGGCTTATCGAACACTGGAGGAAACAGTTTCAGTGAAATGAGATCAGGCTTTTTAAACAAGGTAGGAGACGGTTACTCGGCTCCTAATGCTCTTCCTACCTTCAGGAACCCCATGAAATCACGCTTACCAAACAGCTTACCTGATCAGTTCGGTCAGATGAACCAAGGCTTAGGTAACACGGGAGGAACCGGAGCCGCGGTTCCTAGCTACCAAAGCTTCGCTCAGTCTACGCTTCTCAAGGATAGTTTCCGCAGCGGTGGGAGTTTGAAAGACATGGACTTTATTAAAGAAATGATAGATGAAGATGCTGATCGACGGAGAACCTCAGGGCTCTTGTCTCATTTCCACCGACCAAACCTCGAGACTAACGCTGACATCGTTCACATCAAGTTGTTGCGGAACAACACTTTCGTCACGGTTACAGATTCCAAAGGGAACGTCAAGTGCAAGGCTACTTCAGGTAGTGTGCCTGATCTGAAAGGTGGACGGAAGATGACGAGTTACACGGCGGATGCAACCGCTGAGAACATTGGGAGGAGAGTTAAGGCTATGGGTTTGAAATCTGTGGTGGTTAAGGTGAATGGGTTTACGCATTTCAAGAAGAAGAGAAACGCCATTGTCGCGTTTAGAAGCGGTTACTCCAATTCCAGGAATGATCTGAATCCTATAGTGTACATTGAGGACACGACTAGGAAAGCTCATAATGGTTGCAGATTGCCAAGGAAACGTCGGGTGTGAAAGAAAAGAAAAGAAACGTGTTTGCAGATTTTGTTTTGTTATTCTTCTATGGTCACTAGAGAAACCATTTGTTCTTCTTTTTTTTTTTGTTGCAAATTGTCTCTTTGTTTGGTTATATTTCCTTACTTTTAAATCCGGATGTAAATCGGGTTTGATGAACCCGAGTACTACTATAATTTCTTAAACCGAAGGGATTGTTTAATAAACCGGAAATTTGCAAATTGTTACCCGCGTTCTTCTGTTCTGTCTTTTCGAGTGTATGACTCAATAAAACAAAAAAACATAGCTGGATTAAAACTAGGTTCTTGCACATAATCTGAGATCATTGGACCAAAGTTGCTCAGCTACAGTGATGGGCATGGATCACGATCAGAGACAAATTCAAAGGAGCGGAAATGAAAGAAGACATCAACGTGCTTATTACACCTCTTAAAACCTCATCAAGTCATCCACATTAATTAATCAATGCAGAACCGAATTTAGCTCCAACGTGCAACCAAAAACTTATACAACCATGGTTTGGGATGCAAGAAATGACCAAAGCCCTAAAGAACTCAGCTATTCCAGAGTATCTGAAATCTCTGATGCCCAGAATGATTCAACGGAATCAAAGGATTTTGGTAACTTTCTCGATGTTGTGCCCACGATTGAATTAGCTACTAGAGACTAAGGCAAACGCGCTCGAGAACCATAAATTTCCATATTCTCTGCATTCGCAGAAACAGGCAATGACGCATAATAAAAGGAAGAAGAAGAAGAAGAAGAATAAAAACAAGAACAAGAAGAAGCCATCGCCGAGATCGACCCCAATTAATTCGATTCCCGATGATTTGCTATTGAGATGCTTGGCACGCGTCTCTAGATTGTACTACCCGACTCTGTCCCTCGTCTCCAAGAGATTTCGATCTCTCATATCTTCACCGGAGCTATACAAGATCCGATCCTCAATAGGCCACACTGAAAGTTGTCTCTATGTCTTCTTTCATTCCGATCCTCACCATTTTGGACACGATCCTGACCTTAGTCATCTCTGGTTCACTCTCCACCAGAAACCTTATAAAGCACCAACTAAAAACACCACCATGAAGAAGAAGAAGAATTCATCAAGTGGGAATGTTTTGGCTCCGCTCTCAGTTCCTCACTCTCCTCGTGCGCAGTATTCGGGTCTGGTATCTATTGGTTCAGACATATACATGATTGCCGGGCCTGTTGACAATAAACAACGGTCTTCAACGGTCCTGGTCTTGGATTGCCGGTCTCACACTTGGCTCGAGGCTCCAAGCATGCGGGTGGAGCGCGACAAGCCATCCGTCAATGTTGTCGATGGGAAGATATACGTAGCAGGAGGGTGCCAAGACCGGAACTCATCTCATTGGATGGAAGTTTTCGATCCAAACACTCAGGTTTGGGAGTCTGTGTCGTGCCCTGAGAGGGTGAGACGTGACCGTGACGGTAGGAATGAATTCAAAAGAGTAGCCGTTGGAGACGAGGTCTACTTGTTTGGATTCGGTAGTCACTTGGGTTACGAACCAAAGGAAGGTAAATGGAAAGTGTTCTACACTCGGTTTTGGAGTCTGGATAGAGACTGGGCGTTTTATTCTTGTTGCGTGATCGACAACGTCGTGTACCAGTATTTTTCCGGACAGCTCACTTGGTTAGAAACTGAGTTAGGATGCTGGAGAAGTTTGGTGGGTCTGGAAGATATGCCGGAGCTCAACGGTTGTGGTGATTCTGTTAAGTTGGTGGATTATGGTGGAAAGTTGGCTGTTATATGGGAAGAGTCTATGCCTCATGGCAAGATGATTTGGTGTGCGGTGATTACGCTTGAGAGGTGTAGTAACAGTGGAAGGATTTTCGGGAATGTCGAGTGGTATGATATGGTGCTTAGAGTTCCCGAGTCGTATCAATTGGAGAATGCGATTGCTGCTATTGTCTGATGAAGAATATCTCGTTAGAGACATGTTTTTTTTTTTAAATGTAGTGAATCTCTAGTAATTGTGGGAGTGTGTTGTATCGTTTGTGTCTTGTAATATACATCATTTTACTTGTAAACCTTTGATGGTTAAAGCTTATTTTGTGCTGCTAAATGCCTATTGACACACTGTTTTCGGTGTACTGTATAATACTATTCTCTATGTGTTCTCTGTCTCTTTGTTGGTTATGTTTCATGCTTATTATTAACAATTTGTTTTTCCAAATTGTGATATCTTTGTTGGTTATGTTTTTTTAAATTTGATAGTATACGATGTGTGAGTTATACCTATAAAATTAAATTTTGAAATATACATAGATAGAAAATATAACTCTACCCCCACTAAAACTTATTTCTGGAGTAGCTACTGATTCTCGGAGTGCCTATTGAAGTTAAGGATCAATAAGGATCATAGTGTCGAGTTTCCCGGTAAGATTGGTCACAAACGGGTTTTGGTTTTTGTGAGAGTGGCAAATTGCTCCAAGAGCATTATATATACTCCTTGCTTTCTTGATTTCTTGCTTGATTGTTGATGTTCTATTTCGATATCTCGTTGGTATTTTGATACACTCTTTTCACTGATGAACTTATGTGCTTACCTCTGGATAGAGGACCTATGTCGTCATCTGTAGACTGGAGTATAAGGGTGACGATGGGAACATGCTAATTGATAATGCAATAGATTCCACACCTACTTTTGCGGCCAATGTGACTCTTAGTACAAGTTCAGTGGTGAGTCAGAGTCCAAGACTGTTTGTTTGCTGTTAACATTTAGGCAGACAAAAACACAAAGAAGCTTTATGGCTAACTAACTGATTTGATGTATCCGCAAACTGTTTAATGAGCAATTACTTCAAGAGAATTCAGGATTTTTCCTGAAGCTTTCTGATCAGCAAATAAATCCCAGTGGTTTCATGGTCACTTCGATAAGCAATCAGCTCAAACAGAATCTTTCAACGACTTCTCTAACTATGATGCAACAATCAAATCAAAGATAATTACATTATGCTGCATTTAGATAAATATTATTTGTTTGTAGAAGTTTTAATGCAAAATTTTACAAATGATTGAAACAAGTTCATGATATATATATATTATATATATATATATATTTATTTTTTATCTATAATCAAATTAGTACAAAATAACAATAAAATGTATTCTAGAATAAAAAATTATCAAATTAAGATTTATAATTTAAATAAATTCTATTTTTAAGAGATGGGAAGTTCAAAGTTTTGGAAAAATATATAGGTTTAAAGGAAAAATGTGTATTTATGGTTGATATGTGTTATAAGTGAAAAATGCGGATGTTTAGTTTTAGAAAAAACTGATTTTGACGGGATTATAGTGGGAAATACAGATTTTTGGTTTCACCAGAAAATTTCGTATTTGCAGTTGTGATGGAAAATAGCAGATTTGCACTATGGGAAAATGCAGATTTGCACTATGGTAAATCGGTTGAAAAAAGTTTCAGCCGGTTCAGTATTTTATGTTTTTTAATGTTAATCCAACCCGAGTATACCTCCAGTTTTTGGTCGAAGCCGGTATGATTATCGGTTCGTCTTGGTTTTAAAAACACATGACCAAAGAAATTGATTAATGAACTAGACTGGACTGTGATCTGCTTTTTTTTTCCTTAATGGTCTGGATCTTCTTTTTAAAAGAGTGTCAAAACTCAAAACAAAAAAATCAGGGGTCATATACTTAGACTAAACTCTCTTTTCTCTCTTTTTTCTCAAACCCTAGGCGGCTGCCGTTCTAAACCTTTTTTCTTCGTTTGTCTTTTCCAGCCAACCTCTGGTAGATTACAAGCTTCAATATTGTGTTTTTTTCCTTTATTTTTCTTTGTTTTTTATTTTTATTCTTAAATTTCAATCTAATCCGAGAGTTTCAGATGTATAATCTGACATTGTGAATTTTTTTCGATTTTTTATTTTTAATTTAGATGGTTTTTGAGTGATATTGTTCCGTAAATTTCCGAATACATATATCATGGCTTGGTTGTTTATCATAGATTGGTTTATAGATTTCTCTTTATGAGGTGTGATAGCCTAAGAATCGGAATTTAGTCTTTTTGTATCGATATATCTGATAGAGCATTGCAACAACGGTTCTCGGCAATAATCACAAAAGATTTCACTTTTAAATTACTGATTTTTATTTTATTATCGAGTTTATGTAGGATTTTTTGCATTTGTTTTTGTTTTTGGTATCTAGGTTTTCAGATCTGGTTAATTCACAGAATATATATATATATATATATGAAACTAGGTTCTCTTATCGCAAATATATGAACGTTTAATTGTTTACTTTGTATCTCGAATGAGGACTGTTATGGTATTGTTAGTGTGTCATCAAAGAATGCATATTTGTTTTCACTATTTCCAGTGTTCTGGTTTTGGTGTTAAAACCATTAGTTTTCTCTTTGTTGAAATTCTTTTATGATGTAATCCGAACCTAGTTTCAGTGAGATAAAACCGGAGTAAAGAAAAAAAACTCCAAAAAAACCGACTTAAAACCGGAGTAAAATAATAGTATATTTGAAAATAAATTGCGGTTCTAGCCTCCAGAAAGAGAGATTGAGATGCCGAGACGGCGAACGAAGCAATCTAAATTTAGGGTTCCGATAATGACGGCGCCGGAATCAATCGCCGTGGCGATCAACCAGATTGATGAGAAGAAGGAAAAGCTGAAGAAAGCCTTCGACGACCTTCAGGCTCACCGATCTCTCCTATCACCATCCTTCGACTTTTCCTGGTCTGAGATTGACTCCCACTTCTCCTCCCTCCAGTCTTCACTATTTAACCGCTTCCGCCTCCTCCAATCAGCCGCGAGTTCTCCCGACTCCGACAAAATCGAAGCATCCACGGCGGATACGACGCTCCTCTGGCCGGAATTGAGAACGTTTTGCGAGAACATGGACGGAAAAGGTTTGGGAAAGTACATGGTTGACAACTCGAAGGAGCGTTTCTCGATCAACACGGAGCTTCCTCAAGCGATTCGCCGCTCATCGAATCCAGCAGCTTTGGTGCTGGACGCGATCGAAGGTTCTCACCACTGTTCCCCATCGTCTTCCGCTAGAGCGATCGATGGGAGAAGAGTTTTCGTTTTGTTACTTGAAGCTTTGGCTGAGATCAATCCGAATCTCACGAACGATCTAAGAGAAAGAGCTAGGACGCTTGCTTATGATTGGAAACCGAATATCGGTAACAAACCATCAGAAGCGTTAGTGTTTCTTCACTTGGTTGCAGTCTTTGAGTTGAGATCTGTGTTCAAGATCGAGGAGATTGTTGATTACGTTTTCTTGATCTCCAAGTACAAACACGCGACAACATTATGTAAGAAGCTTGGTTTAGATAATAATAGAATCGCTGGTCTCGTTCAGAAGTTCTTGCACACTGGGAGATTGCTTGTGGCGATTAGTTTCGTGTACGAGTTTGAGATGACTGATAGGTTCCGACCAGTTTCGATTTTGAAAACTAGTTTGAAGAACTCTAGAGAAGCTGCTAAGAGAGTTTGCGCAGAAGGGAATAACTCTCTCAAGGCACAGAACGAAGCCGCTGATAGAGAGCTCAGTGCGTTGAGATCAGTGATCAAAGTCGTCAAGGAGAGAAACCTCGAATCTGAGTTTTTCGAAGAGAAGCTCGAAGAATGCGTTCAAGAGTTGGAGAATCAGAAAGCTCAGAGGAGGCGTGAAAATGCCCAACACCTCGATAATAAACGACCTCGAGTTGCTACGGATTTCACAGTCCCGACACAGAGTCTGCAACAGCCGCTTTTGCCTGATTTTAGCCACGGTGTACAAGTGAACCCATTTGGTCTGTTGAACTCAGCAATGCCTGGGGTTTCTGTCCCATATGGCAACCCATTGGCTCAATATGGATCGGTTCAGGTTCCAGCTGTAGCGTCTCGACCTGTCTACTATGAGCAGCAGACTGGTTATGGTGGATATGGGTTACGACCTCAATACCAACCTTACTATCCTCAGTAACATCTCCATTGTAAAGATCTAGTATACAATTTTCTAGTGAATGCAAGCTATACTGAATCGCTAGCTTATAAGAGGACTTCTGGTCTAAGGATGTGTTTTGATGTTCTGTATTGAGCATCACGTAAAATTATCTCAAAGGTCCACATAGAAAATACTTGATATAAGTCGCTGTTTTGTGATGGTATAGAAGAAAATTATTCATCTTTTGTTTTTCTTTGCTGCTGAACGAATTTTAGAGTTCTTTTTTTTTTTTGCCTTGATTGGTACATCTTTGTAGTCTAGTAATCTCTTGTTTATTAGTTTACTTACGGAGGAATGGTCTTTATGGATTGATCTGACGTTTCTAATCTTTGGTTTGGTAGATAACCTACCATGATTTCCTTCCTTTTTTTTGTAATAATTAGCAAGATTTTCTTTATTAATGTGTTTTGATTTAGGACAATAGAGTTTATGCAGTAGACGTTTAAGCTTCATTTGTTGCTGTGAAAGCAAGGCTACATTAGTTGAATTTCTACAAATAATTAACCAATAACTGAGTAAAAGAAAATATGCTCCTCCATTAACATCTTTAACAAAGACAGAATCATATAGACTTAAATTTTGAAAAGATATGATTTTTTTCCCAATTTTTAATGGATTTCGTATCAGTGGAGAAGGAACAAGAACATGTTCTTTCCCCATACCCACATTGATGGGTGGGATCAGTCAGTCAGCGAGGTGTCTGACGTTACGTGTAGATTATTTAGTTCTTTTTCTATTAATTTTTTTTAAAATAAAAAGATACTAAAATATATGATACTATATCAGAAATTAAAAAAAAAAGTTTTGGGCCTGAGAGTGTCTCGCTATAAAAACCCACGCTCAGTTCTCGTTTTCTCCGCAACATTGATTTGTTTTCGCCGCTTATCTCAACTCCTGAACGTTTGATCATCATGGGTTTGAAGGTACGATCATATCCGCATCTATCGGATTTCGCTTTACATTTATGTTCGGATTTTAGTGTTTTCTTATGGTGTCGGTACGGATCTAGTGTTTCAGATGTGAACAGACAAGTTTTGTAATCGATCTCACTGGTTTGAGTTTGTGTCCACAAATCCTCGATTTTTCGACTGAATTCTAGTTTTTATCTGTGTAACTGGACGTGTTGTATGGGTTTGCAGATGTGCAGGTTTTACCTTAAGTTTTGTTATCGTAAATGATTTTGTCAAACATTGGTTGCAAAAGGGTAACAAAGGATTAATATCTGAGTTAGGTTTGGTTTTTGTTTATAGTAGCTTGTGTTTGAGTTTTAGTTAAAGTCTCTTTGCATTTTTTTGTTTCCCTTGGAGAAATTGTTGTAGTGATATAATGTTTGATGGTGTCTCTTGATTTATGTATCTGCAGGAAGACTTCGAGGAGCACGCTGAGAAAGTCAGGACGCTCAAAACGAGCCCAACGAACGAAGACTTGCTCATCCTCTACGGACTCTTCAAGCAAGCCACCGTCGGGCCAGTTAACACCAGTTAATATTATTACCCCACCTTTATACTTCTCTCTGCAACACCTTAAGAAGCTTCATGTTAAGTTCCTGCGGTTTGCTTCTTGGTTCAGCTTCTGCTATGTTAATAACTTTGTTTTTGTTTTTTTTTTTTCTCCCCGATTGATTCAAAGGTCGTCCTGGAATGTTCAGCATGAAGGAAAGAGCCAAGTGGGATGCTTGGAAGGCCGTTGAAGGTAAAAAAAATAACATTTCATATTTGAGTTGCTACTAATTCGCTTGTAACTACTGCGAGTCTTGTCTGAAGTTCCAACAGTTCTTCACTTAGACCGTATCTGACCTGTCGTTTTTGTCTTGGTTTTGGTTTTGGATGTCAGCGAAAACGACGGACGAAGCCATGAGTGACTACATCACCAAGGTGAAGCAACTCCTGGAAGCAGAGGCTTCCGCGGCTTCAACTTGATGAATATGTGTGATTCATCAGATGCTCCTCTGAAGTAATTCTATCTAAAGCTTCAAATAACTGAACACAAGACTTGTTCTTGCTTCTTGTGTTTCTATCGAATGTATTTAGTTTGTGACCTTGGTCTTGATTTAAAATCCCCTATGGTTTGGGATCTTTCTTGAATCTTGATATTGGTCTAAACGAAGATTATTGATGCAACATTAAAGCCATAGGTTTATCTGTGTGTGATATTATCTTGTTTGAATTGAAGATGAAGCTTATCTACAGTATATACGTCCGTTACGATTCGTTTCCCTATCCATCATGGTCAATATCAATCGCATTCAATGGAACGATTAAGAAAAGGGCTGGAATCAAGGGAAAGTGACCATAGTCTTTCCCTAGATTACTCAAATTATATACGGTTTATTTCATAAAAAAAGCCTAAGTAAAATTCACGTTTTTTTCTTCTTTTTAAAAGTGTCCGAAGAAATAGACAAATCTGTTTAGATAACTTGTTTAACTGCGAATAAACGTCCTCACCTTCGCACGCACAGCTCCACAATTCGCTTATCAATCAGCTGACATAAACGACAATGAAAATAGATTCTTGTTGGAACCAAAAAACACTAAAAAAAACTTTAAAGCATCAAAGAATATCCAAAAAACCTTCACATTTTATCTATATTCAGTGGCTAACTGGCTTCTACATTGTTTGTTTTTTTTACTCGTTGGGAAAAGACTTTAGCTATTGCAATCTTTTAAATATCCAATTTCTATTCCATTTTTTTATCGAAGACATTTTGCATATTGTTTTCCAATATTGGCTACTTCTTGTTTTTTTTCACAATTCCTCATCACGATTTATAAAATAAACAAATATGATATGTTTTCATTAGAAAGAAATAAGAACTAATATTATACAAATAAGACTCTGAATGTTATATTAGTCGGTAAATCTTCAATAACTACCGATTTAAATCTATCATTAGTCTATGATAACATTGTTACATAACAGTTAAGTTTTGTGTAATAGGTCGATTTGTGTAAAAGCAATATTTTTTCTCCAAACATATATTATTTTCACAATTTGTCATCCCACATATGATATACTAATACATAAAAAAATAGTTATTTATGGAAGTTTTAATTTAACTAATAAGTACATAATATGTATGAGAGATTTTAATAACAGTGAAACTGATTAGTGCTATATCAGCTATAGTATAATTTCTGTAAAAAAAGAAAATAAATTTGTTTGTTTTAAAAATTGATAACATAAAGACAACACAACGGGATGAGAAATGGAAGAACAGGCGATTATTAATTTAAATAAACCGTAAAAAAAGCGATTCATCTGGTTTCTCCTCTAAAAGTTTTTTTCAAAATTTGAAAACCAGACGTTCCCGATTTTCATCATTTCTGTCCACCATCGCCGCAAAACGCCGCTGCAGCTGCATTGGGGAGTGTAAATACTAAATACCCGACGTCTTACCCCTTTGATTGTAACGTGCAAGTCATCACCTTCTTCTCTTTCTCTTATAAACCCTAATTTCTGGGGGTTTTGTGCAGTCCCAGTGTTTACACATCCTCGAAACCATCTACGTTCAATTCTCAGGTTTGGATTACCTGAAATTTGGTTGCAATTTCTGGGATTTCCCCTCATTTAGTTTGATTCGATTAGCTTTTGACTTTGATGACCATAAAATCGACCAAGTATTAAAAAAAATATATTCCGCTTTGTGCATTTTCGCTTTCAATAGTGGTTTGATTTCTCGTAGCTACGAGTTAAGCTAATTCTGATGATATCGGATTCGTTTCAGGTTTCCAGCTTATTGATCGAAGCACATTTATCTGCCGATTTTGCCTAAATGTCTCTCTTAAGTAGGTTTTTTTACAAGAGACCACCAGATGGGTTGCTTGAATTTGCTGACAGAGTTTATGGTAATATACAATTCCTTTCTTTAATCATGCATGAGCTATTAGAGACTACTATTGTGTTTTCGTGTTCTAAAATGGCGAAATCTTTGTAAATTGGACAGTTTTTGATTCATGTTTTTGCACGGAAGTTGTGGCGGATGGTTTGTACCAAATCTTTCTACACGAAGTCATCAATGATTTACATGAAGACTTTCCCGAATCATCTTTTCTAGCATTCAATTTTCGAGAAGGGGAGAAAAGAAGTGTCTTTGCTAAAACTCTCTGTGAATATGATGTTACTGTCCTTGAGTATCCAAGGCAATACGAGGGCTGCCCTATGCTCCCTTTATCGCTGATCCAGCATTTTCTCCGTGTGTGTGAGAGTTGGCTTTCTCGTGGGAACCGTCAGGATGTCATCCTTCTTCACTGCGAAAGAGGAGGCTGGCCGCTTCTGGCTTTTATCCTAGCTAGCTTTCTTGTTTTCAGGAAAGTTCACAGTGGCGAGCGCAGGACTCTCGAGATTGTGCATCGTGAGGCTCCAAAGGGTCTCTTGCAGCTGCTCTCGCCTTTAAATCCGTTCCCTTCTCAACTTCGTTATCTTCAGTATGTAGCGAGGAGGAACATAAATCCTGAGTGGCCACCTCCTGAAAGAGCGCTTTCTTTGGATTGTGTTATTATTCGAGCTATTCCAAACTTTGACTCACAACATGGTTGCAGACCGATTATACGTATCTTTGGAAGAAATTTTAGTAGCCCATCTGGTCTTTCCACGGAGATGCTGTATTCTATGTCCAATAAGAAAAAACCTCTTCGGCATTACCGACAGGTAGGTTGGTTTATTATTTTTGTGATTTCTTCGACATTTCTCTATAAAGTGTCACTCTTTCTGAGTAACGTAACTCTGTATAATCTGGCTGCAGGCAGAATGTGACGTGATCAAAATGGATATCCAGTGCTGGGTGCAAGGAGATGTTGTCCTGGAGTGTGTGCATATGGATTTAGAACCAGAACGAGAGGTTATGATGTTTCGTGTGATGTTCAATACTGCATTTATCAGGTCCAACATACTCATGTTGAACTCTGACAACTTGGATATTCTTTGGGAGGCCAAGGATCATTATCCAAAAGGGTTTCGAGCAGAGGTATGGACCTTTTTGCTCATCGCTTTCGATTTTATATGAATATGAGAAGATATAAGTGCCAGAGGAGAAACAATTCAAAAAAGGATTAAACGTAGATGGGCGGGATAAAGATCGTCCATAGTTATGCTAAGCTATAGGTGCGCGCTTGTTTCTGACTCCATTCTTTATGCATTCAGGTTTTGTTTGGAGAAGTTGAGAATGCTTTGCCTCAGAAAGTTCCAACCCCAATAGTAAATGGTGATGAGAGTGGTGGCTTGCCCATTGAAGCCTTTTCTAAAGTTCAAGAACTTTTTAGTGGTGTGGATTTGGCTGATAGTGGAGACGATGCTGCTTTGTGGTTGCTGAAACAACTTGCTGCCATAAATGATGCAAAAGAGTTTACAAAATTTCGGCACAAAGGGAGTTTTTATATGAATTCTCCTGACTCTGAAGAGGAGACCAACACATCTAGTGCCGCTGATAGTTCAGATGAAGGTTTTGATGCCATCCATAGACCTCGCATTCCTCTATCTTTTGATAATGATGAGACCGAAGACGTTTCTATATCTTTTGCTCCTGAATCTTCAGCGGAGCCTCATGAAATCTCTCATGGCCAACAGCAAGAAGTTCCATCGAAAGACAGTGTCCAGCCTCAGACTCTTCCATCTTCTGTCACACTTTTGCCTCCACCGCCACCACCGCCTCCTCCCCCTCCTTTTCCTTTAAACAAAGTTGCAAGCATAGCCACGTTGTCTTCCCAAGCCCCACCTCCCCCGCCACCTCCACCTCTCCCTAGTTTCAGCAGTAGAGAACCTCTGACAAAATCGCACCAGCCTAACAACGAAACCCCACCACCACCACCACCACCTCCTCCGCCACCTTTCTCTAGAAGCATTTCTCCACCTTCAGCTCCACCTCCTCCACCGCCACCCCCGCCACCTTCGTTTGGGAGCACAGGAAATAAAATTCTGGCGCAACCACCACCACCTCCTCCTCCTCCTTCTCCAATTCAAGCATCCTCGACTAAATGTGTACCGTCACCACCACCTCCACCACCCCCACCCCCACCTACATCTCATCCTGGCCCTGCTCGTGTTGGCCCACCTTCGGCACCCCCACCACCTCCGCCTCCGCCTCCTAAGGCTAAGCTTTCAAATGCCCCCATGCCACCCCCTCCACCTCCACTTCCTCCATCTGCAAAGTTGGGTGTTCCCCCTCCGCCTCCACCACCACCACTTCCTCCATCTACAAAGTTGGGTGCTCCCCCTCCGCCTCCACCACCACCACTATCCAAAACCCCTGCCCCCCCTCCGCCACCACTATCCAAGACCCCTGCTCCCCCTCCGCCACCTCTATCCAAGACCCCTGCTCCTCCTCCTCCGCCAGCGTTGGGTCGTGGTACAAGTATTGGCCCACCACCACTGGGAGCAAAAGGTTCAAATGCACCGCCGCCACCTCCTGCTGCAGGAAGGGGCAGAGCTTCGTCGGGACTTGGAAGAGGCCGAGGTGTGAGTGTGCCTATTGCTGCACCTAAGAAAGCCTTGCTAAAGCCTTTGCATTGGTCTAAAGTTACTCGGGCAGCAAAAGGTAGTTTGTGGGCTGATACTCAGAAACAGGAAAATCAACCACGGTGGGTTCCTCTTGCACTTTCTTTCTTTTAGATGGTTTAGCTTGACCTTCACAGTTTCCGAATAATTCATGATAATACTAAAGCAAAAGTGATCCGTCGTTCCAGTTCTGGCTTGCGATTTTGCTCATCTCCCACGAGCTGCTATTTTTGTTGAACTAATAGAATGAATTTTCTGAATCCTCATGACAGGGCCCCTGAGATAGATATATCAGAGCTCGAGAGTCTTTTTTCTGCAGCTTCAGATACGGCTGCTAAGAAAAGCACAGGTCGCCGGGGTTCGAGTATCAGCAAACCTGAGAAAGTTCAATTGGTGAGGCAGCTCAGTTTCACCTCTGTACATATCTAACAATTGTTATATGTTAATACAGTTCTGTAAAATTTCTAATTATTACCACGAGTAGGATTTATTAAGCAGGTATTGCCTACAGCTGTGAAGTAGTCTATAACAAATTCCATTTATTCCATCAAATGGGTAGTCTATAACAAATATAAACGATTATTGCCTCTTAGTGTACTTATCTTTTAGTGCTAACTTTTTTTTATGTTTGTATCAGGTTGACCTGCGAAGAGCAAATAACTGTGAAATAATGCTTACGAAAATAAAGATTCCTCTACCAGATATGCTTGTAAGTTTTTGCTGTCAGTATTTTCTCTGCTCATCATTTTAGCATTGGAACAAAAATGATGTAAGGTGGACGTTTAGAGTTTACATATCTTTGTGTAACATTTTACCTGGTTGCATCTGTTTTTATCTTAGAGCGCAGTTCTAGCCTTAGATTCGTCAGTTCTGGACATCGACCAGGTTGAAAATCTTATCAAATTTTGTCCGACGAAGGAGGAAATGGAGTTGTTGAAGGTAATCTTAAAGTTTATTGTCATACTTCTCTAGAGTACCAGGTTCATAGGTTCTGTTTGGCTTCAAAACCCTAGTTTCTTTCCCTTGTGAAAGGTTTAGCTACTATGATTTTATTAACTAGCCAGCTCGATCAGAATTTTGAACCAAAGAAAGATCCTGTTGAATTTATTCCTTTTCAGCAATTCCTTAATGCCTAAAGCTATCTCCTGCTCTTTTTGTCTTCAGAATTATACTGGTGAGAAAGAAATGCTTGGAAAATGTGAACAGGTTTGTTCAAGTTCTTGAAGCGTTGTATGATTCATGTTTAATCTGTGTTCTGACTCTTAACTTTGCAAACGTATTCAGTTTTTCATGGAACTTATGAAGGTTCCACGTATAGAAGCAAAGTTACGAGTGTTTGGCTTTAAGATTACCTTTGCTTCTCAGGTATAACAAACTCTCTGCATTTGGTCTCTCCTATTTTTAGACATGTTGTATTGATGTTGTTATATGCTCTTTTCAGGCGGAAGACTTAAAAAATTGTCTTAATACAATAAACGTTGCTACTAGAGAGGTAGAGTGGAGGGTGAGATCTCCTAAGTCGTGGAAATGTATCTGCATCTTGATAATTAAGTATCATTATTATGTAACAGGTGAAGGAGTCTGCAAAGTTGCGTCAGATTATGCAAACAATTTTAACACTGGGAAATGCTCTGAATCAGGGAACTGCAAGAGGTTACATATATTCCAATTGATATATAATTTTTATGATTTTTCCTGTTAATCTGTTGGTAATGTAGTGCCTTTTTGTTGCAGGGTCGGCTGTGGGTTTCAAACTGGATAGTCTTCTTAAATTATCTGATACTCGTGCAAAAAATAACAAAATGACTTTGATGCATTACTTATGCAAGGTAGCACATAGTTTTCTTATCTCAATAATTCCAGAAAGCATTTTTTTGTGAGAGGCGCATAATACTGTTTATCCAGTTAGTTTCCTAAGGTGCTGTTTTAAGATGAACTTAATACGTAAATTTTTCTTTTTACTGTTTAGCTTGTTGGTGAAAAAATGCCAGAGTTGCTGGATTTTGCTAATGACCTTGTTCACTTGGAAGCTGCCTCTAAGGTACCCTTGTTATTCATGCTTGCTTTGCCTCTTTTTTTTTTTTTCTGTTAGTGCTTGCATTTGAGCTTCCGTCTTCAAATTGCACTTGCCTTAATAGTTTCTGAAAATTGCAGATTGAATTGAAAACATTGGCTGAAGAAATGCAAGCGGCGAATAAAGGCCTTGAAAAGGTTATACAAGAACTTATGGCTTCAGAAAATGATGGTGCAATTTCTCTGGGTTTCCGGAAGGTGAGAATATGTTCTAAGTTTGCTCATATGCTGAAGATACGAACCACAAAGTCTTCGTCGCTGTTCTAAATGAGATGAATGTTTTCAGGTCTTGAAAGAGTTTCTCGATACTGCTGAAGCAGAAGTGAGGTTGCTTACTTCCTTGTATTCAGAATCGGTGAGTTATATACACCCTTTGAAGACATGAAATTCGGACCTCATGATCCAGTCCTAATGTTGACTGGTACTTTTACAGGGAAGGAATGCAGATTCCTTGTGCCAGTACTTCGGTGAGGATCCAGCTCGATGTCCTTTTGAGCAAGGTACATGCACAAGTCTATTCTTCTAGTTTGTCTTCTAGATTGTTTAAAACCATTCTGGGATAAATGCAACTAATCATTTCTATTCTGACCATTGTTCCTATCTGCAGTGACCAAGATTCTGACTCTTTTCATGAAAACGTTCATCAAGTCTCGAGAGGAGAACGAAAAACAAGCCGAGGCTGACAAGAAGAAGCTGGAGAAAGAAGCAACGAAGGAGAAGCCAGTGGCAAAGAAAGACGGTGCCGATAACGACAACGATGTTAACCTCCAGATCCATAGACATAGGACATGAGTAAAGATCGGTCTTTAACCAAAGACCCGAGGGTTGCAGATAGATGAAAGCTTTGTTTTATAGTACTCAATGTTGCACATACCAAACAAGAGCAGAGATCTTTCCTAGATCTTATACAAAGTAGACGACTTCTATGATGTTTAGATTGATGTGTAAAACTATCTATGATCGTCACTTCATTGATAATCAGAGGTTCGTGTTTATGTCCATAGAAACTATTTGAGCTTTTATAGTAGCCAAAAGTTATATTATCTTTCACTGTGCAGATAAAAACAATGTCTTTTCAAAGAAGAATAAATCTTTACATTTTACTTGTCTGCATAACATAATGCAGAGAAACAATTGTCTCGACTCAGCAAGTTCTACATTTTGTCGTTCTAACACAATATATTTGGCTTCTTCTTCTTCTTGATCTTCTTTGAGATTGTTTTGCAAAGATGAAGACTCAAGAAAGAGCAGAGGAAACTTCATCTCGAGGTGCTTCCAATGGAAGTATCGGAACGGACGGTATAGCGAGAGGTTTTGTTCTCTTTGTTACAGTCAATTTCAATCCTTCTGTAGTGTGTATCGTAGCTCCTGTAGTCATTTTCACCTATCCATCCACAAAACGAATGTCGACAATAGAAACTCACCATCAACGATCTTTTAGTTAGCAACTCAAGTCTTATCTTAGTTCAGTTATGAAAGCTTTGCGCTATATTGAGACAAAGGAGTAAGAGTTTGCTGATGACTATACCGGAGGAGCTCCTGGTGCAGTCTGAAAGTTAAACCTTCGAATAAGCATTGCGATTGCTACCACATTCTACAAACAGAGATTTCTGTTACTATAAGAACATCTGTGACGCAAGTAACTCATATGTATCAAGTATTTCTTTACCTCAAACGAAGCAAACATGTCGCCAATGCATTTCCGTGGTCCTCCACCAAACGGTAAGTAACTGTAGAAGAAATGTTTCCCGATATAGTCAAGTCTAATGAAACGAGAGGTGTTAAGCGAAAGAAGGCTTTGATACCTGAAGTTTTGGTTTGTCTCATTTGGGTTTGGTCCATCGAGAGGCCATCTCTCGGGGTTGAACTTGTCTGCGTCATCCCAATGAAGAGGACTTCGATGTAGATTCCAAACCGAGATGAAGATATCCTCTCCCCTGACAGTTTTCCAAACACAAATCTTTTTATCACAACTCAGAAGTTGCATTCTTGAACGCATGGTAAATGCCAAAACGCAGACAAATGAAAGCCACAGTGTTGAAATGTCCGTGACCTTTTTATGTGATACTGTCCAAGAATATCGTTCTCTAGAGAACGACGAATCAGTACTGGTGGTTGTGGATATAATCTCAGTGACTGCACAACATCAACGTAAAAGGTAATACAAACAACATTTTTCCTAGACAAGTAAACTCAAATAGCTTTTACCTCATTCATGACTCGGGTAGTGTATTTCAGCTTCTTCATATCTTCTATGGTTGGGAATCTATCTCCAATAACAGAATCAACCTTCATATAATCAAATTTTCCTTTTAACTTGTGAATGTTCTTTTAAGATCATATGCGAGAATGAGATTTATCTATACCTCTTCTTGGAGTTTGGCAACTGCGGTGGGATTCTGCAACACCAACAAAAGGTTTAAGTTTTTTAATGGGAGAAAATTAATGGTATGTTTGGGTTGACATGTCCACTCTTTACCGTTGTTAAAAGGTAAAACGTCCATGTTAATACCGCAGCTGATGTTTCATGTCCGGCTATAAGCATTGTCATCAAATCATCACGTAGCTGCTTGCTAGAGACCTGAAACAAAGTCGGATCAATCAAGAACCGATGAAGCTGATAACTATCAAGAGATTGGATTTGACCAAAAAAGAAGACAGATTATTACATCGTCTCCTGAAGCCAAAAGAAAGTGAAGGATGCTAGGATCTCTTTCGTTCATATACTCCTCGTGAAACTGCAGCTCCTCTTCTTCTACCATTCTCTGTGAAAACAACAAATAATAAGAAGTTAAGAACAAAGGAGAAGGATCCAAAGAGCGTGAACAGTTCTTGGACTTGATTCCGAGTACTAATACCTTGCATATTGCGATCAAATCATCAAGTGTGTCATTGATCAATTTGAGAGAAGTAGCAACTTTCCTCTGACGAGGGGAAATATCTTTCCAAATTGGTAGGTCCCAAACAGGAATAGGTGAAACACTTCTATCTTCAGCTTCTCTTAGAACAGTGTAAACTGCCTAACAAAGAGAACACAAAAGAGCTTTCAGTTTTGCTGAGACAAGACACAAAACTCTAGAAAAGCAGACAAGGTAATCATGAGAGAACCTCGATGACACCAGTATCATTTGTTAGGGAATCAAAGTCGTAATTAAAAACCGCCTTGCCGATAATATCAAGTGTCAAACGAGAGAAGAGTGACTCCATCTCTACTTCTTCCCCTGTAGATGCAGCAGAATCAAGTTTCTGGCAAAGCCTATCTGAAGCTTCCCCAAACAAGCTGATCATAGCTGCTACATACTAAAAAAAAACAGAGACAAAAGTAAACAAATGGCTATATTCTACAACTTAAAGAAAGAATCATGCTTCAACTTTTTCATTTTTTTTGTTTACGTAAATTGGGTTACCTTCTGATGCAATGCAGGGACAATGGCACGCCTTCTCCTACGCCATATCTCCCCATCAGCCGGTATGAGTCCTTTTCCCATGACAAAATCTAGAATTTCAGCTAAAATCCCCTAAGATTTACAAGTAGAGGTATAAGGAAAAGCACCACTCGTCGCTTATAATTGTTAGTGCTGATAGTGTTTTTTACCTTGGAGTAAGCTTTTGCGTTGTCCTTGAGTATATGCTTAGCAATAGAAGGATCCGACACGATCAAGAACGACTACGGTACAAAGAAAAATGATTTGATTCACATGTATCCTCAACACCAATACTTTCCCCTTAGGTAAAAAAAAAAACACAAAACAAACCTTTGGCCCAAAGGTCAACCTGAAGATTCCACCATAAGTAAGGAAAAGCTCATACAAAGGGATGAAGAAAGCTTCGTTACGAACAGCCTGAATCGACCCTTTAGCCTCTGGAACCTTGGTGTAGTCTTCGTCAGAGCCGGTCCAATCAAACATGAAATCCAGAACATTGTTGGGAACTCCAAGCTTAGATAAACCATTCTTGACTGTAGATGGGAAGCTTTTTTACAATGATCGAGAGAGAAACAGAGAACAAAAAAGCATATCAGACAACCATAAACAAAACAATTACAGAACCAGTGTTTGTCCCTAAACATGATCGCTAACATAGGACAATTATCTCATCTTCTTTATCTCCAGAAACTCAAAATGTTGTTATGATTTGATACAGCTTTTGCCAAGAGTTATAATTTGGTAATTCGAGAATTCACCTAGATTTTTGTACAGTGAAGGCTCCAGAAGCAATCCGAGCAGATAACTCAGCACGACGCTTCTCCTCCTGAAGCTTCTCGATGCTTTTCACTCCATTAGGCTCTGACTTCGGATCTCTTCCGTTAGAAGTGGACGAGAAAACAACGAGCTTCGATCTCCGAGAGTATGTTACTGGTTTAACAGAGATTGGGCTATATGAAAGAGGAAACGCCATAACCATACGCCGCCGGGGAAATAAACAAAACCGAATTGGCCGGAGTCAAGTCACAGAGCTCACACCGAGAAAACCACTAAAAGAATTTTGAAATAAAAATATCGTGAGATTGGAATTGGGATGAGAGATTGTTTTTGTTTAAATACTGAAAAATAAACAGAGGGAAATTTTTTGCATCTGAAGTTGTGTTGAGCGGAGGAGGAAGAAGAAGAAGTGACGTGTGCATTTTACTAACGTATACGCATTATCTCTTTTCATTGTCGCCTTTAAATTAAAATTAACTTTGTTGGTCTCTTAACACTAACCCACGCGCCAGAGCTAAAAAGCCTACACGTCGTTCTCAGCGCGAATTAGTAGATTTGTAATCAATGTGGTGTATTATTGGGCCTTAAATATATTAATATGGGCTTTTTATTGAAGTATGAATGCGGTAAAATAAATACAATCTTCGCCGGTACGCACAAATCAAACCGGACCTAACAATATTCCACACTGAACCGAACCGGCGTCTTTTTTTTTTTGTTTACGGCTAATTGAATAGACTAGATCGGAACCCGCGCTACGCCGCGGGCGTTGGGTTTGGATACCTGGTTAGTTGATTCTTAGACCTGATACTTTTATCCGAAACTGAAACTCGAACTCGAATCTGAACCCGAGAAAATATATTAAAAACCCCGATTAGTTACAGTTTATCCAAACCCGAAACCCAAATAAACCGAACCAAACCCGACCCGAACCCGATAAGTAAACTTAAAAAATCTGAATGGTTTCTATTTGTCTAAACCCGAAAAACCGAAACACGAATAAACCAAATTATCCGAACTTAAACTCTAAATACCCTATTTTTTTCGATTTTTTCATTACATTGGTTACTTTGGTTTTGAAAAAACCCGGAATAACTCGAACTCAAACCCGAAATAACCCGAACCGAACTTAAAGTAAACCCGATCAGATTAAGAATGAATGTTAATATTTTATCACCTGAATATATTAACCAATTTTATAATGAAGTAACCGCATCACGCGTAGCGCGGGTTGTATATTAAAATTTATTCGTAAATAAATGATTTATTTTGTTTTACTCAATCTTAATTTTTTATACGTTTTTAAGAAATTTCATTTCGTTAATGATTTAATGCAAATAATGTTTTACTTTTAATGACTTATAAAATATATATTTACTATACCTAATGTGAAGAAATAGTTAATTAGACAATGTTTTAACATTTTTTAAAAATAGTTGTTAAAAATGATAAATAATATGTTTTAAATCAAAATGCTTGACGGAATTATTATAATTATTCTTAACCAAGAACTCATCTACAAATATTAAGTGAGGGCTCAAAATAATTTTCTACACCTACCTGATTAAAGGTTTGTGCATATTCTTTTTTTTTAAAAGGATAATTGTGTCGTTTTTTTCTTAATCAAAGCTTAACTCGGAATATTCTTAAATTCCAAAGTTTTTAATCATATAATGTCATTTTTTATATATAAAGTCTCTTCTACATAAGTGTAGAATCGATTGTCCATAAACTTATGATGTAAAGATATGAAGCTACTATGTACACTTATTTATAAAGATTAGAACGAAACTTTAACATGTTTATACACATTACGTAACCAACAAACCAACTGCTTTGAGTAACTAATTTTGATTTTGAAGTTAAAGCCTTGAAGCTGATTTTAACAGTTGGTAATGAAAATACCACACAAACGCAAACCGAACTGAATCTTTAACAACACACAAAGCTATAGATACTTCTTATCCTCTTCTACTTACAAATACTCCTTTATTTGTCTTCCTACATTGTAGACATCACGTTTAACTCCTTCGTCTTACTTCTTCCAAGAGCCGAGGTTTTTAAAGACATTTCTTTTATATTCCATGCTTGGAATTAAACACAAACACAGAATTACACAGTTTCCACAACGATTTTTGATGTTCGTATGCAGTCCACGTCACTTTTATATATACCTTATTAGCCCAACATTGATTTCATCTCCAAAGCTCTATCATGACTCCTACTCCACAGCGTGAGCCATGAATGAATCCACCAGCCAATACTGGAGCCAGACAACATATACGTCAATGAAAACTTAAATACGAATGTGCAGAACTTATTAAAATCTATATGACTTTGTTAAAAATCCAAGCAATTATGCTTTGAGATGTGGAAGGGAGGTCGCTCAATCTCGGAACCTAAAATTGCAAGAACAGGTATTGAAAATTTACCTTTAAACCAAGATGTTTAACCTTTGTTTTCCTGTTTCACTTCACATTGCCTCCATCCATGAAGGGGTACGATATTTCTCGATAAACATGTATCAAAAATGACGAAAACGTTATTCAGTTAAAACCAACAAAATTGACAAAATACGTAACTTGCTTATGTGGTTACAAAATCATGGAAGATCCAATCTTTTCCACAACCAATGATGGGATCTGCAATAATAAATCAGTGATGAGGACGCCAACTGATCCGATGTTCAATTTAGAATAGTATTCCACACCCTACAAAACCCAAAGGTCACCATGGTAAAACTGTAGTCATAGTTTGAATATATAGTAACTAAGTAGAATAAAACTGGATTCATCGCTACATCTTCATCTTCCCACCAAAGCAAACATGGCATAGCTCTGAATCTAACCAATAATGAGGTAGAGAGCAAAACAAAATGATTTTCGCTAGCCACATGCTTAATAAAACCAAATAGCTGAAGTATAGAATTTTCGCGACTCGTTTCTTCTTCTGCTTCATCGAGGAAAAAAAAAATCAGCCATGGCTGCTCTTCAGTACCTGGAATCTCTGAAAAATTCGCATCCAGAACTCAGAACTCAATGAATGGTACAATTCCCTCGCAGATCTGTATCAGAGAAACAATGAATGTGGAAAAACAATGAAGCAGAATCAGGCGAATCTTAAGAAGCTGTTAGAAGCAAAACAACAGAACAACCATACGAAATCAGAATTAGAGGAATCTCGATCAACTTTTAGAAGCAAAACCACAATCAAATTGGACACCAATCAAATTGACGAAAACAAATCTTCTCAGAATGAAAACTTCTAGAAGCAAAACAACAATCAAATCAGAGACCAATCTAATACGCCTAGATCAACACCACCGGATAATCCGACGTTCTACTCCGGCGACGTGAATTGGAACAGGCGAGTGTCGGAAAATAGATAAAATCCCTAATCTTCATCTTCCTTCCGTCTCCGGCAGCATATAGCATTCGCCATCTTCGATCCGTCTCCGGCGGCATCAACCAAAAGTCCAAAAGCCATCGCCTTCGCTTTCGCTAGAAAAAAATATAAGAGGTGACGTGGTGTAACAGAAGGCGACGTGGTGGAATAGAATGTTTTCATTGGATAAGCAAGTTTTTTCATTTATTGACATGGCAGCTTCACAAAGCTTCTCACATCCGACGTGTCAGCCTCTGGAGAGGCAGTTGCAAAATTATTGTGTTGATTAATGATCAAATATCAGAGTTTACAAGGTCCCGAATGAAAAAAGGACAACAATGAAAAAGAGACGAGTGCTCGTCTGTACTAAGAGAGGACAACTTGTTTAGCGAGAGACTATTCTATCAGCACACCTATTGTTATTCTTTGAGGTAATTAAGTAGGAGGTAATTTACTCAGTTTACAATAATTTTCTCTATTCTTCGGGTTTGGGTACAGGCTAGAGTACAGTGTTTTCAAGAAATACGTTTCCGACATATTATAGGAGTGAGTTACGCCTTTAGTAACTTTGGACTTATTTTCTTACGCTTTAGTAACTTTCCAACACCTAGTAACTTTTGTTGGATGAATTGACATCAGTGTCCCCATCCAAAAGGAGAGACACCTTTTTCTCTCTCTTTCTTATTCCTTTTTTCTTCCTTCCTCTTTCTTTCTTATTTCTTTTTTCTCTCTCACACACACACTCTCTCCATCTCTTTCTCTCGCGTGAACCTGTGTTCTTTTTTTAAAAAAACCCAGATCTCTCTCTCTCTCTCTCTCTCTCTCTCTCTCTCTCTCTCTCTCCCCCCATATTTTTTTTGCTGTGGACAAAAGTGGTTGTGGACAAGGAGACCATTATTAAAGAAGCTGTGGATAAGGAAGACGTGGATGATTGAGTGGATAAGGATGTTCTGGATAAGAAAACCGTTGACAACAAAGTTGTGTATAACAAGATGGTGGAAAAGAATGTCGTGATAAGGATGTTGTGGACAAGGTAGTAGTGGATAAGGATTTTGTGGACAAGGTAGTAGTGGACAAGTGAACATCGTCGTACTGTCCACGCGTCATAATATCCACATCATTATATCCACGATATTGTAATCATATTGTCTTGTCCACAATGTATCGTGGACAATGAGTTCTTGACACACTACTATGTCCATGCCACCATGTCCACAATTGTGTCCACGCCACCATATCCAAGCTATTTTGTTCATTTCATTGTGTCCATGCTGATATGTCCATGCCACCAAGTGAACAATTGTGTCCATATCGTCATTGCCATGCCGCCATGTCCATGCCACAAATGCCCACACCACCATGCCCACGCTACCATGTCCATGCCACAAATTTTATGGACATGCTTTCATGGACATAAATATGTTGTCCACGCTATTACGTTTATTTCATAGTGTCCATGCTGATATGTCCATGTCGCCATTTCCACGCAACCATGTCCATGCTATTATGTTTATTTTATTGTGTCCATGCTGATATGTCCATGCCACCAAGTCTTCGCCACCATGTCCACGCCATCAAAGTATTCGCGTCATTTCCACGCCACCAAGTTTTCATCGCCTATCCACGCCGCCAAGTCTTAGTCACCATGTCCACGCTACCATATCTTCGTCACTCTATATTTACCATCATGTCCACAATACTATATCCACAGTATCGTGTATGTGCCATTGAAATCTACTTCAATGCTTTTTCAAGATGTTTTTTAAGCATTTAGAGATTTGAATGAAAGATTAAGAGTATGATAGAGGAATTTGAATTGTTCCACAGAAGATTTGAAATCGTGGTTCGAATCCTGATTTAACCTACAAGTCGTGGTTCGAATCCTGATTTCTTCTTTTTTTCGAAACCTACAACATATTTTCTTCTTTTTTTTATAGTAAAGAAAAGAGGAAATTCGATTAAATATTTTAGCAATTTTAAATATTTTGAAAACTAATCCCTCTTTTTGGACTAACTTTCTGAAATCTAAAACCATCCAAATACCATAAATAGACCAACCTTATAAACTATTCTAAATTCAATTTATTATTAACAATTAATACAGAAAATCTATTATTAATTTTTAATAAATTTTAGTTACTAAATATAAAAAAAAATATCACTTTTAACAAAATCAGTATTAGAAATAAAAAATTTATAAAATATAATGTAATTTTTTGTATCAGATATCACTAAAGTTCTCATTTCTACTTAATTGAATTTAATATTTTTAAAATTTTCATTTTTAATCTATCATAACTGAATTTCGAAATATATGATGTTGTAATTTTAAAAAAAAGTTCATGGCACATATATGACATAGTTTAGTAATAACATTTTCCGAATATATATATATATATATATATATATATATATATATAATTTCAATTTACTTGATTTTTTTGATAATTTGATATAAGCTACCAAAATTATATCTAAAATATAATACTAATAAAATATTTAATTTAAGATACATATATATTTTTTTTTTTCATTGAATTTTTTAAAAGTATATATCATTTTTAGGTATAAATTTTCATAGCTGATTATGGTATTAACAACAATTTTATTTAATAGAAAAATTAATTTACAAAGTTTTGAAAACATGTGTTAGTTTTCAAATTACAAAATATTTTGAGGATATTAGACCAACTTTCCTAGGAAAGGCAGTTTAACTAAATAAAAACCTATTTATTTCTTATATAATAAATTCTCTTCCTCTTGTATCTAGCATCTCCGGTGAGTACAATTTGTCTGGCAATTATCAAAAAGAAAAAGAGGAGCCCAGAGCGTGCATGTAGATTGCGATCAAATTAGAGTTGAAAAAAAAATGAAAAGAAGATGAAGATGTGATCAAGTGTAAAAAGCAACCGTTTCTCTAAAAGAAATAACACAGAAAAAAACACAAAAACAAAATAGTAAATGGAATCAATCCTAAAGAAAATAACACAGAAAATAAAATGGAATCGATCCTAAAAAAAAATAACACAGAAAAACCAAAAATTGAATCAGACGGAAGAAGCAAAAATAAATTAGTAAAGAAATATAAAAAACGATGAAGCTTACGTTGATAACGAATCACCACCACTGTCATCATCGGAAACCGGTGGTTCCGGTTCTGTCACTGTCAAAATCCTAAAAAGAAATAACACAGAAAAAAAACAGAACGGAATAAGAGAGAAAGAAAAAAAAGGAAATTAATAGAAAAATCGATGAAGCTTACGTTGATGTTGAATCAACACCA
>OVBB01000037.1:81044-102036 GCA_900406415.1 Isatis lusitanica
ATCGGAAACCGGTGGTTCCGGTCCTGTCACTGTCAGGATCCTAAAAAGAAATAACACCGAAAAAAAAACAGAACAGAATAACAGAGAAAACAAATCACCTCAAATCCATTCTTGTCATGAATTTTAAAAACCATTTAAAATTCATGTTTGAATAACAATGGATTTATGATTTTAAAAGAAATCACCTCAAATCTTTAATTGAATACAACCCAAAAACAAATTCAAGAACACATCATAAATGAGTTGGTTTTGTTGTCAATTGAGACGGTTATGGCTGAAAAACTTGAATATCTGAGTTTAATAACTGATTATGGAGGAAAAAAATGCAAAAAGTTATATTGCAATAATAATTTTTTTTTACTTTGTTTTTATATATAGTTTATGGAGTTTGATTACCTTATAATACTTTAACATATTTTTTATATTGTTAAATGCACTGTTTTTGGACTTGCTTGCTTAGGACAGTTCTAAACATTTCACCGGCACTGATGTGCAGGGGCGGAGGCATTTAGGGTTTATGTTTATGATCTGGACATCAAGTTTGGTTTTGTATCTAAAAATAGACTATTTCTTTTAAATTTATCAAATCACATGGATCTATTTCTAAACTAAAAAGAAAATCTTCATTAACTAGAGATATTGATTTAATTCAGATGATCTGCCATATGATTCCGGTGAAAGATAAGAAATACTATAATATCATCATAATCAAAAAAATGGGGTAAACGCAAACATTTCACGAGAGGATCTTGTTAATCCCATGGTCACAGTTTTAAACAACAACTTGTAGCAAGTATACCACGACGATTTAATCTTTGCTAGTTTTTGAGTATGGTTATTGTCTTATTTGCTTTATTAAAAACAATTATTTGAAAATGTAACAAATGAAACCGTGATAAAACAATTAAATTATGATTGATCATAAAATACATCTGTAGTTTTTCGATATTTCATTAATTTTTTTAATTGACTCCAGTAATAAAAACTTTCTGATTCCGCCACTGCTGCTCTGCATCCTCCTCTTGTGAAACACTTATAATTTCTCTTGCCAAAGTATATCCAGTTTAAGTACAGATATGTTGGGTCGTTTTGCAGATGGTGTGGTATGATTGACCATATGATATGTTCCGAACCTGTCAAAGAAAGTCCTCTAACTCGTAACATCAAGAGACCCATGTATGGTAAATGGATGAATGATATGCCTTCCAAACCGGCTGATGCGAAATTAGAAATCAAGAGTTCCCTACCCGCAGTTCTTCATAGACCTTGAAGTTGCTTATGTTTGTGCTAGTGATCATGAATGGCGCGGAAAGAAACTGTTTCGTCGTAACTTAGAAAACCTTGTCGAACACTCTTTCCCATTTCCAACATCCTATCTCACAACCGCACGCGGTGAGCCTTGCAAGGTTTTGGCGCGTGAGATAGATGAGAATGTCCCACTGGTTGGGTTAACATTTGAGGACAAGGTGGAGATTTCCAGCAAGTTTATAGATTACAAAATGAAACGCGAGAAGATTTGATCAGGACGTAGATGGGTTCAAGTCAAAGTTTGCGTGACCAAAATAACCAAGATGATATCATGTGTTGATATCCAGATCATGCTTCAAGAAAGCAAAGACGAGGAATATCATCGTGAGCTTGACCATAGGATAAGAGAGATGGTCGAGAGACGTGTTGAAAACAACGAGGACTTGATGTCGCTGGAGCTGTGGAGTACGTAGTTGCATTCAAGATGTGGTTGGGAATAACCAGGCGATGCCTTTCGATCTGGAAGAGAGATGCATCCAGGCTAGGAGAGAGGCGATTGAGCACAGAATCTCCTCATGCAGCGGTTTGCAACCGGCGAGCTCATCAGAGATTGATAAACTAGAGAAGATAAAAGTAAGTGGGCAAGAGATGGATGACCTAGGATTGTGTGCAATCTGTCAAGAGGAAATGTTTCTTGGCGAGGAAGCAACCCGTATGCCTTGCTCTCATGTTAAGAACAATCTTCCTTTCTTCTTAATTTCAGATCTTGAAAGAGAACAAAGACAAGGACGCTGAGTTTCATGAACGATTCAAGCATACTGAGTCACTGCTTTTGCACACTTTCAGCGTTTCATAAGTTTGGTGTTAGTTTTTAAGTCTCATTGTTTCTTGGTGCTATTCTTGCTATGGTCTGACATTGGTTATTTGGGATTCAACCATACTTTGATGTTGTTTATTCATGTTGCAAGCATCACCATATATCGTATTTGCCTATAACTTGTTTCTATGTATATTCATTTTTATTTCATATGTCAGAACTTCAGAAGTGTCCCTCTATATATTATCACCAACTAGACATAGTTTTTCATCAAGTATAATTTGTTAAGGTTTACTCATATATCATCTTTTGTATTCTGGTACCTTGTCCATGGTTATGTAATGAGTAGTTTATACAGTAGCCTATTCTCTTATCATGATTTTAATGCTAATATGTCTTCCCTTCATATGCTTAACTATTTTTGCTATGATCAGGTAGCACAAGAACAAACAGAGGACGCTCAAAACATGCAGAAACGGGTCAACGATGAGGATTATGCAAAACCAACAGCCGTTCAGGCTCAGTCTCTGCTACCACGACAACTGAGAGAATTGACAACACAAAATCTGGTCAAGCCTTCTATAGCTGCGATGCTCACAGCTTCTACCTCATCGCATATGAGCATGCAATCTGTTTTGTCTTCCTCTTGACCGGAACAAACAAACGGAGGAGGTGCTTATATATACGTTCAGCCTTTTGACTTGTTTGTTGGTGCTACCATTTGTCATCACTATTTCTCTACTTAAACTAGTCAGTTCTTAATGACTTGGCATTTGCAACAGGGAAAGCAAAAAAAAAAGAGTTAAGACTTTGGAAAAGATTTATCAAAATCAAAAGGGTTTTTACAGCTTTTAAGATAGATGAAAACAATTACATAAGCCGTTATGTTGAAAATCTTTACATTTTATGTTTGTAATAAAAGAAGAACATCAAGCTATCTATATGTTGAAGTTTTTGCCAAACTATTTCTTTTTTTTGGCAGAACAAAAGCAAGATTACCTCCATCGTTCTTCGCTTTTGCTGCACGTGCTTTCTTCTGTTCTTCAGCATCCAATCGTTTCTTCATAGCATTGCGCTCAGCTATTATCTTCTGTTCCTGACTTGAATTGGATGGTTTCTTCTTCTTCATGGCCATCATACGCTTTTTCACTTGGCTAATGTTGTGGGCGCCGATTCTGGTGACTTCAGCTTCTCCTTCCATACTAAGGAAAAAGTTAAAAAAAAAATAAAACAGTCGCAATACTGAGAAAATTTAACAAGTCAAGATCAGACATATTGAAAAGTCAATTATTCTTACTTCCATTCTGAATCACTACCACCAGATGCAACAACTTCTTTTCCTTTCATGATTCTAAAAACAGAGAAAAAAGAAACCAAAGAAAAAAAAGTAAAAAAGTATGTGTGTTTTTGTAAGTAGAATGTATGTTTGGATGTGGGGTATTGGTCAGTGACGGTTCGAAGTTGGATTCGACCCTTGTACAAAATTTTTTTCTTACTGACATTAGAAAAGTTGTAGTTGAGAAATAGGAGAGAGATTAATTTTATTTCATTTTTTTCTCTCGTAAATTTAAATTTAATAATAAATTTGATATACATCATTTTCAAAACATGTCTGACTCCTTCTTGTTGGGCTTAGGACTCTCTATTTCAATTAGAGGCTTTCCTCTTCTTGTTATAGGCAAAATTTGGATCTTTTTCCCTCAGTATCTTTCTTTGTCGTTCTAGTTTCTTCAGGTTTTCTCCAGCTGTTTCTTCAAATTCCCTCTTTCTTTTCCATCAAAATCCTTCCTTTTTATTCAATGACTTCTGAAATGGACAAAGCCTTGCTAGCTCTTACTCTGGAAGACGATGAACCACCTTTTCTATTACCAGATCTTCCCCAATATAGCTCAAAGGGAGATAACTCTATGAGTTTGATCGATCGCACTCTTTATCCTGCATGTCAGAAAATGTCGTCGATAATACTAGATATGCCTCGTAAATAGCAAAAGTATGACAAAGTTCGCGGTGTGGCTCTTTCGAAAGAAAGATTTCAGTTCTTCTTTAAATCCAAGCATGATCTGGAGGAAATTCTGGAAAAAGGCTTCCATACTTACCAAGACTGGGCTCTAGCCATAGACAGATGGATCGAAAACCCCCCTCCTGACTATCTACAATCTGTTACCCTATGGGTTCAGATCAGTAATATCCCTGTTAACCATCGCACGGAAGCTACTATTACAAGACTGGCTGATCTTGTTGGTGAAGTCAAAGTCGTAGCTTTTGATCCTCTCCAAGTCCAAAACAGAGACTATGTACGGGCTCAAATCAAGTTTGATGTTTCAAGACTTTTACAAAGGACGACGAAGAAAGTCATTCTTCTTGATGGATCTGAGACTACAATCGGGTTCCACTACGAAAGAGTTAAGAAAAGGTGTTATGCATGTCAACGTCTCACCCATTCAAACACTGATTGCCCCTTCCTGACAGCTGCAAAGGAAAAATTCAATCTTGATCCTTCCTCCCCAAGAGTATCAACATCAAGAATCTCTACCCCAACGATCATCCCCTCAGATCCTCTCTATGGCGTTTTAAACGAAGATCAAGCTGGAGTTAATCCAGATTCTGGAAGACCAAGGATTGCACCTGAAGTTCTGCAGGAAATGCGTAACTATCTTCTTATGGCAAATAATGAAGACAGATCCCTACGAGAAGCAAGAGTCAGACTTTCAGTGGAAGAGGTTCTCAAGGATCCGGTAGCGACGAAATCAATTCTACAACTTCAACCTCCACCAATCATCACTCGAGATCTTAACAAAGGAAAGGGGATCGTCTTTGATTTCGAGCCTTCCAAGTCCTCTTCTCATACAGGGATTAATAGCTCAACAACAGAAAAGCTTTTGGGTTCTGCCATCTTAGCAGGAAGAAATGTGAATTCTGATATCAACTTGAATTTATCATCTCTAGAGATTGCGGATTCAATCGCTATGGAGCACTCTTTCAAGATTGCTAATGAGAATACTCATGCTCTCGGATTGGATTCAACAACTAATATTGCTTCAGGATCTCAATCTTCATCTACTCATCTCAATCTTCATCTACTCAAGTTCGGAAGAATCAGTATACATACAAGAGGAAACCCAAGCCACTTCAAGAAGAAGAACGTGTTATTCTAATTCAGATGAACCCAGGGAAAGAAGTTGGTGGAGCAGTAAAAAGGAAAGCAAACAACTCGTCTCTAAGTGAAGCATCTCCTTCAAAGTCCAAATCAAAAACGACGGTCCCCGTATTGGGACTGTTGCCTGAGTAATACCCATGAGCATCATCAGTTGGAACTGCCAGGGTCTGGGTGGCAGTCATAACCTAACAGTTCCGCGTCTCATGGAAATGAGGAAAACTCATTTTCCTGAGATACTTTTTCTTATGGAAACTATGAATAGGAAAGACGTCCTTGTAGATATTCAAGTATGGTTAGGTTATGACTATGTGTATACTATAGAACCTCTGGGTAAATGTGGGGGTTTGGCTCTCTTTTGGAAGAAAAGTGTGTCTATAAACATACTTTCCTCTTGTAAAAACTTTTTGGACCTTAATGTCATATATGGTAACTCCACTTTCTATTTGTCTTGTGTTTACGGTAATCCTATTGTGAATTGGCGTCATTTAGTTTGGGAAAAGTTAAGCCGTATTGGTATTCATAGAAAGGAAAATTGGTGTATGCTCGAAGATTTTAACGAGATACTCAACAATGATGAAAAGATCGGTAGTCCTCCTTGAGCTGAAGCCACTTTCGTTGACTTTGCAAACATGTTGAAGACGTGTGATATGAAGGAACTCCAAAGCACTGGTAATGGTTATACTTGGGGTGGCAGAAGAGGAAATCTCTGGATTCAGTCTAAGTTAGATCGTGCTTTTGGCAATCAAGAATGGTTTCGTTCATTACCAGCCTCTAACCAAGCTTTCTTGGAGAAGAAAGGTTCTGACCATAGGCATATTCTCCTCAAACTGATTTCATCTCAAGAAGCTTATAGAGGATCTTTTCGTTTCGACAAAAGATTACTTCTCAAGCCGGAAATAACAGCCACAATCAAGTATGCTTGGAATAACCCTTACTCAACGAATGATTTATCCATCTCTTCTAGAATTAGATATTGCAGAAAAGAGCTTAGCAAATGAAAAAAAAAAAGAAATCCAACAAACTCTAGCAATAAAATTGCAATGATTCAGAAGGAAATCGAAAAGGAGCATGCTCTTGTCTCTCCTTCTTTTGGTCGCATGAATTTGCTGAAAAGAGATTTGGTCTTAGCTCACAGAGAGGAAGAGAGTTATGGGCTCAAAAATGCAAGGATAAGTGGCTTAAAGAAGGAGATGGAAACACTAAATTTTATCACTCCTCAGTAAAAGCAATTCGAGCCCGTAACGACATAGAAGCCCTGATGGATGATGCAGGTATCCTCCACAGATCTGAAGCCTCGAAAGGAAACATTGCTTCAGCCCATTTCCAAAACCTTTTTGCTTCTACTTACCCAGACCAAGATTCAAATTTTCTTGAAGACTTCCCTCCCAAAGTTACAAAAGAGATAAACGACGCCTTAATTATGGATATTTCGGTATTAGAGATCAAACAAGCAACCTTCTCCATAAAAGCTTCTAGTGCTCTAGGAGCGGATGGTATGACTGGCTATTTTTTTCAACGATATTGGGATATTGTTGGTACAACAATCATAACCAGCATTCAAAAGTTCTTTAGGGATGGAAGTTTTGATGAAGAATGGAACTACACTTTGTTGTGTCTCATACCGAAGAAGATCAACTCTCCCCTTATGTCTGATTACCGACCTATAAGCCTCTGCTCCGTCATGTATAAGATCATCTCCAAGATTTTGATGGCTAGATTAAAACCTTTTCTTCCGAGTATCATATCACCAAACCAATCAGCTTTTGTAGAAGACTGCTTGATATCGGATAATATTATCATTGCTCATGAATTAGTACATGCCTTACGCACTCATCACTCAACCTCCTCGGAGTATATGGCAATCAAGACTGACATGTCAAAAGCTTTTGACAGAGTCGAATGGAGTTATCTTCGGAATCTTCTTTTTGCTTTAGGCTTCCATAGCAAGTGGATAAGTTGGATCATGACCTGTGTCACAACTGTTACCTACTCAGTTCTCTTCAATGGTAACCCTCATGGTATGATCAAGCCTCAAAGAGGTCTCAGGCAAGGAGACCCGCTCTCTCCTTTTCTTTTCGTTCTTTGCGTGGAAGGCCTTACTCACTTACTTAACAAAGCAGAACGATCAGGGTTTATAAATGGTATACAATTCGCTCATTCAGGTCCGGCCATCCATCACTTGTTCTTCGCAGACGATAGCCTTTTTCTCTGTAAGGCCACTTTACAATAATGTTCCACTTTAAACCAGATTCTTAAGTGGCATGGACAAGCTACATGTCAGGAAATAAACTACTCAAAGTCTTCAATCACTTTCGGAGCGCTAATTCCTGAAGAACAGAAGAATCAGATTAAAGCATTCATGCGAATTGAAAACGAAGGGTGTGCATCTACTTATTTAGGTTTACCTGAATGCTTTAGTGGATCTAAAGTCGAAATGCTTCAATTCATTCATGAAAGAATGAAAAACAGATTCTCTGGTTGGTTTGCAAGAACTCTCTCTCATGGTGGCAAGGAAGTTCTTCTGAAATCGGTTGCAATGGCTATGCCCATATATGTTATGAGCTGTTTTAAGCTTCCTAAATCTACTTGCTCGGCTCTATCAAGCGCGATGTCTTCATTTTGGTGGAATGCTTCTGAAGATAAAAAGATAATACACTGGATAGCATGGGATAAGCTTTGTCTTGCAAAGGAACATGGAGGTTTAGGATTCAAAGACATTGAATTATTCAATCAAGCTTTACTTGCCAAGCAAGCCTGGCGAATAATACATGATCCGAATTCTCTTTGCTCAAAATTTCTTAAAAGTTGCTATTTCAGAAGCAATGACCTCCTTTCCTCTGAAATTGGCTACCGACCTTCTTTTATCTGGAGAAGCATTCACTATGGCTTGGCTCTACTAAGATTAGGTCTAGTCAAAAAAGTAGGGAATGGAAAATCCATTAACGTCTGGACAAGCCCTTGGATTCAGGATGATCGTAAAAGAGCTCCTCTGATGAAGAATATCCTTGCGGATCTTAATCTTAAGGTTTGTGACCTAATCAATCAACAAACAAGAACTTGGGACAGAGGCAAACTAGATCAATTTTTCTACCCTCAAGACATAGAGATCATCACAAGGAAGGAACCTATTACAGATTCTGACGATTATTGGTGCTTGGAACATTCCACCAGTGGAGCTTATTCAGTTAAATCAGGTTACAATCTAGCTATGGAAACTTTCAAAAAGCAAGATCTTCTGAAAGCTACAGCTGCTCCTTCCTTGAATGGCTTAAAGGACATGATTTGGAAAATCAAAGCTCCATCAAAAATAAAGATTTTCATTTGGAAAGCAATGTCAGATGCAATTCCGGTTGCAGACTTAATCAACTCAAGGGGAATGCACATTGATTCAAGATGTCAAGCATGTGGTATGGAAGGAGAATCAGTTAACCATGTCCTATTCTCATGCAATCTGGCCAGGCAAGTTTGGGCTCTCTCAAATTTCTCATCTCCTCGCAATGGTTTCTCTACCAACTCGGTTTATCAAAACATAGCTTACCTCGTCAACAAATCAAATGATTCATCCATTCCAGCTGATTTAAGTCGATCTTATCCCTGGATTTTATGGAGATTATGGAAGAATCGAAACAAAATTATTTTTGATGGTAAAAGGTTTAATGCAAGAGATACAGCTATTGAAAGCATGGAAGATGCAACAAGTTGGTATCTCGCCCAAGAATTCTCAATCAAAGAAGAAACCAAGCGCAAGGAAAAAATTCGAAGAGAGAGTATCAAATGGTTTCTTCCAGAACAGAGTACAATCAAGTGGAACATTGGTGTCAGTTGGTGTAAATCAAAACAGTTGGGAGGAGCATCTTAGCTTACAAGAAACAGTCACGGCAATGTGCTCCTTCATGCGCACACTTTTTTCCCAAATATCTCAAGTGAATTACAAGCCCATTTTGAAGCCTGGAAATGGTCTTTCGAATGCATGTCTTCGATGGGTATTCACAATATCATCTTTGCTATAGACTATAATCCGCTGATTAATGCTATCCTTCGTCCAAAAGCATGGCCGTCATTCAAGTATCACCAATCTCAACTTCAGCCTCTTCTAGACTTAATCAGAAATTGGTCTTTGATTAAGGAAGAAAGAAGAAACAATTTTCCTGCTTATCAAATTGCTCTTAGCATTACAAGAGAGGATCGTTTTCAATCTTATATTACTCAAGGTGCTCCTTTTTGGATTTCTAGGTTTTTGGACAAAGATCGTCCCACTCCTTATCTTTAATTAGTCTCCTTTTCTATTTTGATTGTCCTTGGTCCTCTGTTTTTATAACAATCTTTCGCTTTGGTTATTAATATTATTCAGATGAAAAAAAAAAAAACAACCATAATAGATTTTTCCCCCTTTTAAAAGCTTTAGAAAATGATGTTATGTCCAATTCCATCAATATTTCCTTTTCAAAACACTATGAAAGTCCATATTTTGTGTGTTCAAACTTTCTTTTCCTTACAACAATCTGTAATTAACTGTTGTGATAAAAAAAAAAAAACGACATAAATTTTTTCCAAAAGAACGACATAAATTTTTTTCCAAAAAAACGACATATGTAATCATTAAAAAAGAAAAAAAAAATCATCAAAGAAGATATCTATAGGGCTACTACCGACATTGCGAATCAAAAGTATGCATGGTTTCATCATTCACTACGATGTTAGATCATGTGTAATTTGGAATTTATCTTGTTAGTTATGTAATTTGTTTATTCACCAAAATATATACGTGTGACGAATGATTGGATAATTTGAATGAAGATATACGTACAAAGCCAAACATAATATAAAGAAGAGTACAGTCCATTGTTAAACAATAGTAATTAAGCATGATGATTATGAATCAGAAAGAAACCGCCGTTTGAGACTTGAGAGCCGTTTTCATTAGTACGCACCCGTGGATGCCTCCAAAACCGATGGGTGTGGTATTGTGACCGATCCCGTAAACGCCGGATCTGTCCAAAACGTTAACCACATTAACATCGATCGATATGATGTGTACTTAAATCTTCTTCTTTTCTTCTTTTTCCCAGTAGTGTAATTGATATACATACTTGAAGAAAAAATTATACACGCATACGAGTGTGCAGTGTGCTATATTATACACGCTTAATTAATGGTTAAACCCGACATTCAGATAAATAGGGTTCCAAAATCAAATATACAAATATACAATCTTTGCCATTCGGTACGCACAAATCAAACCGGACCTAACAATAGTCCACACCGAACCGACCGGCGTTTGATAAAAATAACAACTTTTCGATCCATTGTCAAAATTTCGAAATTTTTCTGAATTGATCCTGTTATATTGGTGGAAACTCTGAGTCTCTTCATCCTCCTCTTGTGAAACTCCTAATCTCTCGTGCTGAGAGCTCTCTGCAAAAGAAATTTCAAAATGAGAACTCTGGAATTAGCTTTACCTCCATCTCCGCCATCTCTCGTCCCTTCTTTCACCCACTCCGCCTCACGAAGCGTCGGAAACGACGTGAAGACCAGTTTCGATGCTCAGCTTTTCCTAAGGAGACCCAAACACCAAAAAGAAGAACCCGTAGTCGTTATCAAACCCGAGATTCAGATAAACAGAGTTCCAAAGTCAAATCCTCGTTGCTCGACTTCTGATATTCTCCGACTAATGGATTCTCTTTCTCTGCCCGGAAACGAAGATCTTTACTCTTGTCTTGCCAAGGAATTAACCGCCGAATGCGACCAACGCGGAGCATACGACCTACAAGTTCATATCATGAAGTCCCGTGTAAGACCCAGGACGAGTTTTCTCAACCGTCTTCTCTTGATGCATGTATCGTGCGGGCGTCTAGATATCTCACGCCAGGTGTTCGATAGAATGCTTCACAGAGATTTCCATTCCTGGGCCATTGTTATCCTCGGCTGTATTGAAATGGGTGATTATGAAGAAGCTGCTTTGCTCTTTGTTTCGATGTTGAAACATCAGAACGTTGTTTCCAAGATCCCGCCTTGGATCATGGGTTGTGTTCTAAAAGCGTCTGCTATGATCAGAGATTTGGGATTAGGGAAGCAGGTTCATGGCTTGTGTCAGAAGCTAGGGTTTATGGAGGATGAAGATTCGTATCTCTCGGGTTCTTTGATACGTTTCTACGGGGAGTTCGGGTGTTTGGAGGACGCTAATCTTGTGCTACACCAGCTTTCCAACGCTAACACTCTTGTTTGGGCGGCGAAGGTTACTAACGACTATAGAGAAGGGGAGTTCGAAGAGGTGATCCGCGATTTCATCGAAATGAGTAAGCACGGAATCAAGAAGAACGTCTCGGTGTTCTCTAATGTTCTAAAAGCAAGCACATGGGTCGGTGACAGTGGGAGAGGAGGGGAAGGAGTGCACGCGAATGCTATAAAGCTCGGGTTTGAGTCAGATTGTTCGATCCGATGTCGGTTGATTGAGATGTATTCGAAGCATGGGAAGGTGAAAGATGCAGAGAAAGCGTTCAAGAGTAGGAAGGATGAGACAAGTGTTGGTTGCTGGAACGCTATGGTCGCGGGTTATATGCAGAATGGGTTTTACATTGAAGCCATCAAGCTTCTCTATCAAATGAAAGCAACTGGGATGAACGTACAGGACACACTATTGAGTGAAGTCAAGCTTAAGCCCACCTTTAGATAACCAATAATATAAAAAAAAATGATACACTTAATCTGTAGATATTTTTATATATATATAAGAAAAAAACAGAAATTTAGGTGAAAAGTTAAATCGATTGTTTGGTTTACAAGTATTGAGTTCGTAAGATAAACAACAACAACAAAAAATCGAGGTAGAAGGAAAAGCTAGCATTCATATACCGAGAATGGTTCGGATCTGATCCGGTGGGTGTCGAACGAGGGATTTCGGATCTGGATATCCGTTTCGTTGATCCGTTACGGCTCGGTATATAACTTCGTAATCTTCAGCTAACGTTTTAGCAACCCTGACACAAGCTTCAGACCTGAGTTTAGGAACTTGTATCTGCTCGAACTCGGGAAGAGAGCCATCGCTTCCCAAAACGAGGCCGAAGAAGGCCTTGAGGCATTCCGATAGCATCGCGGGTGATGTTTCTTGTCGTTCAGACAAGGGAAGTTCCGTTGTGGAAGAGCGGAAGATTTGCATTTTGTCGGAAAGGCCGCATTTCTGGAGGAGTGTGTCGACTTCTCTTTGGACGAGGAGGTTTATGTGGTTCTCGATCATGGATCCGATGTTGGTTACGTATTGGGACGCAACGTCGTGTCTTAGCAACGGTTGTTGGATCGCGCATAAACAGTTGATGAGGAATATTTTCGAGGGTGTTTCATTGTTCTGTAAAAAGAGGAAAGTGTTAAAAGCATTGATGGATAAACCGTACCGGTTTACTATTACAGGTGAATGATACCTGTGGTGGGGACGGGCTGCTAGAGAGTAGAGCATCGACTGAGGTCAACTGGCTTGAGTCCGTACTTGTTCGGCTTCGTCTGGGTAATTGACCGAGCTTCTTCGATTTGTGCGCTTCTGCCGCTTGCTCACACATCTGCGAAAGTTTGAGAAAGTTCAGGAATTTTCTTCAAGGCACAACAATTATAGCTTTTGATGGACAAGATATATATCTTAAGTTTGGTTCTACTTTCCATGTACCTTAATGATTGGGTCGAGTAGTGCAGAGAGGACGGGATCAAAAGCTGGTTTCTCCCCTGAAGCGGAAACCATCATGCTGTTGTAATTCTCGATTATCTCAAGAGTTAGAGAAACTCCTTCTCGGACAGCTGGAGGCGGAGAGAGATCAACAGCTACAGGTGGAGGGTATCGTAGAAGTTTCTCCCCTCGGGTTTTAAGAATGTCGAAGAAGGTTTTCTGTGCAGCATCCTTTACCATCCCAATTGTATTACACAGAGCAGTGTCTCTCCCAAGTAAATCTGAGATCTGGAAGGCGAGGAACAGAACAATGATGAAACCGGTAAGTGCTTATAGTTGAGCGAAACGTACGAGAAGAGGTTAGATGAAACTCACAGTGTAGCTGTAGAACTCCAATGTGCTGGTGAGTTTATAAGAAATAATAAGACTTGGTTGTGACTGCAGAACTTGTTCGACTCTCACTTTAAATGGCCGGCAAACTCCTTCGAAAATTCGATCTAGAACAAATGTAAAATCAGACTCTGCTGCCTTTAGGTTATCATTCTCGGAGGTATGCTTCGCAGTTGATTTATGGTCTGCTGAGTCTATGTCAAATAAAGCATGAACCAATTCTCTTTCTGATGCCAAAGCCTGCAGACAAAACAACATTCAACTTAGGAAAAAGAAGAAGAACAGCAACATGACATTTGGTCTGAAATTCATGATTATCCAGTACTCAATTCACACACTTGACATGAACGAAGTTTTCCAATATGCTATAAGTATTGTTGGGTGTAGCGAAAGAAAACCACCATTCTTACATCAGTCGCATGAGGATCAAATGTAGGATTCATAGGAGAAGAAAATGTGGTCACATACCTGATGTAGCCACCCAAGCATGTCTCCCACATATCGTAAGGGGTCATGAGCATGAACTTCAATAGGTCTTGGCATTCCTCCAGGTCCTCCACGTGTAAGAGCGCTAATAAACCTTCTAAATAACGCATTGTGTCTCAGATTCCCTACCTGTATGATTTGACATAGTTCATAAGGAGACATGCCCCGTATCATAACAGTTTAACAGAGACTAGACTTTGGTGAAGTTGAAAGACTAACCTCCTCTGCGCAATATTTGAAGAGCGCGGGTTTTTCTTTAAGACAGCGAACAGCAGTCCTCAAAAGGTCACCCACCTCTGGGTTATCTGTATCACCCAGTTTCCTACACTCAGCCTGAACCCACCTATAAGAATCAAGGTTTCTCTGATTATATTTGATACTTCAAAATTCTATGAAAATCTAGGCTCACAGCCAAAAAAAACTCTTGCAGAAACGTTGTTGGGAAGCTCAGGAAACACCAAACTATATTCAGGTTCCAAATTACCAATGAAGAATTCCTGCTAAATCCAACCACTAACTATGTTCCTACCAAACAAGTCTTCTTCAGAATCTTTGGGAAAGAACCAGATACGTTACCTGCAAAGGCGCTCATATGCTCCTTCTTGGTACATAGCCATCATACCCATCAATTCCAAGCCTGCGCGCTGCATACACATTCCGAACAATCAAAGACTAAACAAAAAGATCCGTTTTTTGCACGCAGAACGAATAACAAACAAAAAAAGTTAACCTGATGATGCGTCCTGAGAAGTAATTTGCAATTGGAATGAATTTCCTGAACGTGAGACAACGCTTGGAAGAAATTCTCGTCCAATTCATCTTCCCTAAGCGCTTTAATCTGCGAAATTGCATCAATTAACCAAAATTCATCTCAAACACTCAATTTCAGATCTGATCATCATCAAGCTACAACGCAAGAGCTCACTCACCTCTTCGTTCGACAGCTGATAATCACGAAGAAAGCAATTGACGATCTCCTGCCTCTGAGTAGTGACATCAAGCTCTTGCTTTAACCTCTCAGTAGTACTGATGATATCGCTGGTGGTAGCCGCCGAGCTGCTTAGCGCCGCCGCAATCTTATCGCAGCAATCGGCTAAAGCGTTAACTTCCTCCTCCACGCAATCCAGTGCGATCTGAGTCGAATCAGCCGCGCGAAGAAATTCACTGTTGATCTGAAGCGCGCGCTTCTCGATCGTCGATCTGAGATTCCGCCGCGCGTGAGCACTGTTCTCGTCGTAGAAAGAGGACAAGGCGTTTAGCGACGCGACCAGATCCGGACTATCCGTACGACATTCCAATACCTTCTTCAGCTTCCGAGATAGTCCCGGTGCTAATCCCACCGTCGAAGCCATTGTCACTCTGCTCTCGCTCGGTTTTCTTCTACACACGATCTCCGTGCATTTCCCTTCTTCTTCTTCTTCTTCGATCTCTGATGATTTTTCCTCTCGCCGGAACGGTCTGATCTGATTTGCTTCTATAATGGGCCGAAACTTAGTAATTGAGGCCCATCTAATATTATTTTGTTTATCGGCCGAAATTATCTCACTAAATGTCTAAATGAATATTTTTTCGTAGTTTAAATAATTTTAATCTCTAGTAGTCCATTGTTTTAGCTCCAAACCTTGTTTGAAAGACCGGTTATCAAACAACTTATTTGGAGTCTGATCTGATCACAACTTATTTGGAGTCTGATCTATTCAAAACTTATTTAATTTTCTAATTTTTCTTTATATATTTTTATCTAAAATGTAATACGCATTTCTACATTTTATTTTTCTTTTCATAATTAATAAATTACTTACATAATGTAACTTGTGTCAGATTCAGATCTTTATATTTAAACGCTATAGTGGTAATTTTCTACACGTCTATTTTAATATGAGACCCATCACCAATCCTGATATAAATAAACAAGGTTTACTTTGGTTAAATCCATGATAAGCTAGTTAAAACCTACTAAAATTATGTATTAATATTAACAGGTACATATTGGTTCTAATGTCAACAAGGTCACATCTATCGGGACCAAAAAGATATCATGGATCCTGGCTGCTATAACTTGGTTGGAGTCGATAGGTCAAGATCTAATACGCAATATTAGTGGAGAAAAACCATTCGTACACTTAAAAATGAACCTATTAACATTATAGCCTAAAGACAATAATATAGTTTGAGCACTTAAAAATTAACCCCCGTTAATTGCAAATAAACGTAACGATTTTATCAAATCCTGTGTTTTTAAATCACTTCTATTAATAATGGGCGGTGCAAAGGTAATTAAGGATAGTGTAAGGGTGCAACAAAACAATAGTTAATCGAAAAAGGGAAAAAGGGGGAAAAAAACAATGGTGGACGAGTTGTGCTAGCTACAACAACACAAGATGATGATTAAGACGAATAATGATTAGGTCTACAAATAGTCCAAGTGGGTTTACGGGCCCGACCAGGCTGGTCTATATCCTCGAAAGAACACACACGCCTACACTTAGTTTTATATGAAAAAGATTATGGTAATTAAACGACTAATAAAAGGTTTAAAGGTGTGAAATCATGATTTAATGTTTTGTTAGTATCGATAAAGTGTCATAACTTGAATTCGAATTCCATCGAGTGTGTAGACAACAAATTTTATGTTTTGAAATAATTTATCAGTGACATAAATGTCATGAATCAGAAACCAAAAAAAGCTAGATAAATTAAGTACTATATATATATATATATATATATACTCTATTTGTTTCTGATAGATAGATTTTTTGGTGTTTTACACATATTAAAAAAACATATTAAAAGCTGATAATAAATGCTTCGTTTTTTATGTTTTGTAATTTTCAATAACTTTAAACCAATAATAATTCAAAATTTTCAATTATTATTTTTGAAGTTTACAATTTATCATTAATAATCAATAAAATTTGTATAGAAAACTGAAAAATCTATCTTTTCAAAACACAAGTTTTTTAAAAAATATTTATCTTTTGGAAATGGAGGAAGTGTCACTTTTTAGTATTAAAATTTGTATGGTGACAGAAAAATAAAAAAGGCTGACAGAATTTAGTTTTAAGATTTTATATGAGATAGACCAATATCTACTGGTACAGTGGATGAATGTCATCTCACGAGTGTTGATCAACATCATTGATGCATGAGCACATTTTGAATTTATAAACATCACCCAAAAATAACAAGAACAGTATAATCCACATAGGCCGCATTCATGATCGCGACGAGGATCGATCACTGTACATATTAACACGATTCTCCACAAATGGTTTGTTTTCTATCATAAATGGTATTGTGCACTTTTTTCATAGACGATCTAAATTCTTAAATTTGAAATAAAAAGATCTTTTTGACATATATAAATATCAGCTGGACTATGAGCCATCACAATTCCCAAAACACACTTAATATTCCAAGATCTTTCTTATAAAAAGATGTAGACAAGTAGTCCTTAGTTTGAATGGTTGTATATCATTAAGACAGTTTTCAGAAATTTTGAGATCATCCATATTTTTCTTTTTGAATAAACAAAAAAGGAAAAATCAGATCATATTTGAGAAACCGTACTTGACAAGAGCAACAACTAGATTTGCAAACTAACAACAAGAGCTTATTTTAAATGTTAAAATGATCCAAAACCGAAAAATTGAGTTTATTTACCGTTTAAAATGTAAAATCTCATTTGAAATATCATTTTCCGCTAAAAATTCGAAAAGAAAATTCCCGCCAAAATTATACTGTTATTCTATTTTCCCACCAAAAATACAAATTCATTTTTTACATAAATTAATCAAAATATTAATCTAAAACCTAAACTAATATTTTTTGCTTAAAAATATACTACATGAGTTGGCAATCTCTAATTTATTCTTTTATATAAATTATGGAGTTAAAAAATAACATTATAACAGAACTGTGCTCTATATATGATTGAACTGAACCAGAAAAAAAAAGATTAGACTGAACCAATTTTTTTTATTTAACATTTCTAAAAATCGTCAATAAACTAAATATTCAACAAAGACAAATATGAATTTAAATTAATTGTTCTTTGCTTTGAAGCTAGAACATTAGAATAGTTAACCTGGTTTTAACCTCGTTTAATTACCATAGTTCTTTTTAGATAGGTTCCTCTATATCAAATTTATAAAGTAAGTTTTTATAAACTTTTATAAATTAATAATGTTGGAATTATGATATTTATTAATTTAACAAAAATAGTGAGAATAATTAGATAAAAACTTACTCCAAAAATGAAAGTTATACTAGTTTACCAATGTATTAGTTTTATAAATATTAATTTATAAAAGTATTAAGTTTAGATCTGTATTATAATGCGAAATTATGTTTTTTGAAGCAGTTTTGTCATCATTTATCTTTTAAAAAAAATAATTGTTAAAGTCATAATGTAAGTTTAGTATTATTCTTTTGAATACTATAGTTCCTAAAGGTATACTGTAGTTCATTATGTGTTTAACCTGGTTCCTCTAGAAATATTTATACATTATGACCCGCGATAAAAAAAAAAAAAAAAACATATACAGTATGTATATCGAAGAGATATTTCTTTTATTCGAAGAAAAAATCCTAGTTACATGGTTTTCGTTTTTGTTATTATTATGTTGTGTGTGTGTGTGTGTATCGCACTTCAATAATGATATGATATGTTAAGATGGTCAACTTCACAATCATATCGAAAAGTATATCAAATATTTCTTCCACTCACAAAATAATAGTTTTGGTAACTAATTAGCTAGTAATCATTGAGCACGTATGTTAGTAATAGTTTTTACTATAGTAGTATTACCCGCCTTTTTCCTGTTAGTGCTATTATATTCTTATATGCACCATGAATATTGAATATTATGCGACCGAAGGTTGTTTTTTTGTCTGAATAAGTTTGTCTGGAATCGAATTTATTGATTAAGTATACTAATCTTCATGATTTTTTTAGTTTCTTTGGTCAAACTGTCATTACTTTTTTATTCTAATGACTTTGGCTGGTTGAAAAATAAATAGAATAGGTTTTCAGCAGAATTAAATTTCTCTTTGTTCTATTTCGTTTCCACCAAAAGGATGGAATAAATTAACTTGATGATTTTCTTTGTCTTCCGGAAACATATACATAAGGTTATTAACAGGAAAAAAAAAACTTAGTTTATAAAAAATTAAAATCAGTGAAAAGAAACAGAGGAAAATGAACTTATCTAAATTTATTTTACTTTTCTCTTGATTTTTCTTCTCTCTTGATTTTTCTTCTCATTCCATGTGGTACTCCGTTTTGCCAGTCAAAGTCCATACTTGTTAACCTTTGAATACAAAATAACATTAATAAATGAAATATAAAAAAATGAAAAAAATATTGGCACATCGAATGAGTGGAAATAAAATATCTAAAAGTTCGAAAATATCGAATAAAATCGCAGCAAAGGAACCAAAAGCTCTATAATCTATTAGTGATTTGACGATATACATGAATGTAATCTTCCTTATTCGAGAGTACATTATAATATATAGAGTGAAGGATGTTAACCGCAAGATGATTCTGAGGTATAGAATTTCATTTACGTTTGTCAACAAGTAGACATTAACAATAAAAAAATAAAACAAAAACAAGAAAATAAGTAATCGACTTTGATCACACTTGTAAAATGTATATAGTTGTGTGTGCCAATGTCGTTGTTGTATAATCATTCACGCTCAAATTCGTACATTTTATGCCATCCATAGAAATCAAAGGTTATTATTATTTAGAGAACTTTTACTTCTGCGAGAAAATTTTATGAAACAAATAAAAAATTTCAAACTCAAAAGGGTACATAAAGATATTTCAAAAAGGAAATTATAATGTTTAAAATTAATAGTAAATTGAAAATATAAATATAAATGTATAAAACATCGAAAATTAAAAATCAAAATAAAAATTAAAAAATTAAAAAATATATTTTAGATTTAAGAGAATGATGGATTTAAAGAAACGGAAGCTTCGATCTTAGACAAATATGTTTCTAGATTTTATCTCTTACTAGAAAAACATAACTTTAAAATCAAAGAGTCAGAAGAAAAATTCCTTTTCTCCTCCTACTGACTCATAAGAGCATTCTTTAATGTACAAATTAAATTCGAACACTTGATGTAACTCTCGGAGGCCAACCTAGAGGTTCCGATGCGAGATAGTTTCTCCTCTCTTGAATGTATGAATTTTTATCTTATTTTTACTGAACATTTATAAAATAGACATCCTCGGCTGAATCAAATTCTAAAAATACAAAATATCCAAAAATCAACTTAAAATATATTTGATATAAAATATATATATATATATTAATTTATGAATTAGCGACTATATGCATAGTAATTATTTTACTAACTTTGTTTATGTAAAATGAATATAAAAATACTTGTCAAGATAACACATACTGTAAGTATTATATACCTATAAACAATAAGCAACTTTTTAAAATGTTTCTCAAACTTGAATCATTATTTTCAATAATACCATAATAATACTAGAAAAAAAAACTAAGTTTCCATTATATTCTTTCACGTTGAGAATGAAAAAAAAATTATATTCTTTTAACGGTGAAAGTTTTTCCATGAATATTCTCCGGATTTAAAAATAAATTTTTATTATTTTATTACGGTCACTTTATTAAATAGAAAAAAATATAACTTGTCTTTACGTTTGGTTTCTATATCATTTTTTCAAACTCTTGTTAAAATTTACTTTTATTAACTATGATTTTAATTATTTATAATTTATTTTTCATCACAGTTTTCATAATCCAAATTAAATTTTTAACAATATGAAAAGACTGACATAGCCTAAAAATAGTAGAGTACGTGGTACTATACAACATTTTCTTTTTTTTTTTGCCATCTGATTATAAAAGAAGAACAGAGTACAAGGATACAAAAAACAGTATAGAACAACAAAAATAACAGATCATAAATTATCAATGCTGGGTAGAGGAGATCATCTCAGACACAAACAGAGAATGAAGCCAGGATGGATGCTCCACAGCAACATAAGAATGAACCCTGTCTTGAGCGATCACACTCTTAGCGATGAGATGGGCACCTCTATTAGCAGACTGATCTTCAAAAACTACCTTCCAATCATCAAACGATCTACCAATATCAACTACTTGACGCACCTTAGTGCAGAAAGAAGGCCAAGCAGGAGGCCTAATAATAGCAGCCAAAAGAGATTTATCGTTAACGGTAAACAAAACACGAC